>CAJQZN010026661.1:0-10489 GCA_907164685.1 Colias eurytheme
GTTGCTAACGCGTTACTCACCAGTTAGTAACTAGTCGCGTCGTGTGCGAATCTCCATAGAACATGTATGGGCTGTGACACTCAGGCAACTCGTTAGTAATTTGAGTTTGTGACTAGTTCTTTTTGAGTAGCTCCATGAGAGAAGGGCCTTAAAGTTAAAGTACCTTGAGGCAATTCAGATAATATCTTCAACATGTTATCAACATTATTGTGTTCTCCAAATTTAATATATTGCTTATAGAAAGGCTCATTGTCATCTAACTGTAAATCATCTAACACTTTAGTTGTATTTTCAAAATCTGTTATAAAACTGACTAGTTCTGCATCTTCTTTAGACCTGAAAATGACAGAATTTAATTTATTTCAATAACCTCAACCACTTTCTTGTTTCAGTGGTGAACATAGAAACTAGAGGTCCTGGGTTCGATTCCCGGTGGAGATAAAGAAAAAAAATTTCTCGGTAAAAAAAATATTTGTAATTTGGATGAAACTTTACTTAATACAACAGAATAACACATTAGCTATAGAAGACTTGATTATGCCCACAGGTGAGGTTTCACCCATATATCATCATATATTCATCATGTGCGGTTGCATAGCATAGCTATTTGAGTATTATAAAAGTAGTATCATCCATCTTTTGGCTCTAACCAAATGGGTTAATTCCCAGAAGAAAAAAAAATGTTGTGTGGTTTTATGAAACCACGGTAAAAGTGAAACTGTTTGAACGGTTCCAACACTGCTTTGTGTAGCGCATGTCGCGTGACGGTCGGCTGCCGAGCAGGTATACCTACTCGGCAGCCGCGATACACGCGACATGCGCTACACAGACCAAAAGTTTGAGAAGATGTAATAAAAGTTTCACTTTACAAAGAACTGACGAGAAATAATACTCACAGTGGTTTTGAATCTATAATATCTTTTATTGGCTTAATATAGTTGGTCAGTTTTTGCAGTTTATCCCCTGAAATAAAAAGAAATATTATGAATTATCGGTGAGAATAATTGTTTTGTATAATTATAATTGATATTTATTATATTTAGAACTAGCTGCTCCGCGCGGTTTCACCCCCGTTGCTTCACTCCTGTTGGTCGTAGCGTGATGATATATAGCCTATAACCTTCCTCGATAAATGGGCTATCTAACACAGAAAGAATTTTTCAAATCGGACCAGTAGTTCCCGATATTAGCGCGTTCAAACAAACAAACAAACACTTCAGCTTTATTATATTAGTATAGATTAATTGGCTTTAGTTAGACAACAGAAATCTATAGGACTTTAGTAATAATAAAATTATAAGCACTTGTTTTTACCTGATAATAAATTCTGTTCCTCTCTATAAATGGCCAAAGTTCGCACTGAAGCTGATACAGCTTCACTAAAGTGGAACGCACATTCTTTTTCTTTGTTCTCAACAAAACATTCCTCTGCTAAAAGTTTTTGAGCACCTGTAATGTTTAAAAATAATAGTTAGATAATTATTTATTGATTATAAGATAACAGAATATTAATTATGAATAGAATAGACTGTAAAGATGAATATAAATAGCAAATATAACAAAGAAAAATATTTTTAAAAGAAGCAATGTTGTTAGTATGATTGTTTATGTATCAGTTCAGACACACTATTGAAAGTACATGCATGAATTTCATTACAACAATACCTAATAAATAAATGAACACTTACTTTGATAATTTGCACTACTCGGAGAAGATGGGATATCATTTGCATATTTGTGTAAGACGTTCTTGAAAACTGGTTTAGTAAAGTTTATTTCATTTGTAAATACATCAAAGTCTTCCATTTTTATAAAATTTAATCCAAGTTTATTGTTTGGTTTACAGGAAAAGTTTTAACAGTGGTTTTAACTTTTAACTATTTTCCGTTTAATTTAAATTTAGAGCAAGTGTCATGTGTCACAACGAAATTGACATATTATTTACTTATTGATCAGAAACCGCATGTGGAAGTATTTGATTTCGTGTAGAAACAAAAAAATCGTTTATTCACTATTTAGGTATTTTACACGTATTTTATTATACCTTAATTTAAAGCAACCCATAGAATCATGAATATCATTTATTTTTTATTAATCACATTGTGAACACGTGGATGATGTAAAGAGCTTACAATATTTAAAAAAAATCTAGTTCAATAATTTTTAAATCAATATAATATTATCAAGGAATTTAATCTTTTATCGACAATTAACCCATTAGTCCCATAACGATGTAATAGTTTTAAATTAAAATAGGCAAAATCTGCAGTTACAAATTAGATAAATGCTACATAAATATAAAAATTGTATGCATAGCTTCTTGTAAGCTATTCCTTAGTTTACATTATTTTAAAACAATTTTCTTCCATGTTCATTATTAAAATCATATTCGCTCATTATATTACAATCAAAACGTCCGCTAATGACAAAGAAATATGTTAATTATATTTATATAGGTGATGACTTGTATTATTATGCAAGACGCGTGCATTAGAGGGCACATTAATTATTACTATAGAAATTAACTTTCACATAGCTTTCAATAGAAAGAACAATATGTGAATTATTTTAATACTTAACTAGGCACTAGATTATGGTTTTACATATTATAGAAGAAAGCAGGGTTTCTACAAATGTTTACAAACAAATTTAAATATGTTTAAAATATGCAGGTAGGTATGTGTCTCATCTCAGCTATTTAAATATTTTTAGATAAAAATGTCATAATAATTAATTACTTACTATGAAAACAACACAATCACTACTACTACACCATTAGAGGAAACATTATTTATTAGTACTTAATAGCAACTTTAAAAACAACTGATAGGTACTGCAATAAATAAGTAGGTACCTAGTTCTTGTTTGTGTGTGTATGCAATGCAAATGGATTGTCCATTAGCCACTCTATTACTAAGGAATTCAATGAATCTGTGGGTGTAGCATCCGCATGCACCAGTACAAATAAGCCTTTAAATTATCTCGTAGCTATAATATGGAATATGTTAAGTATATGGCATATGATTATTTTATAATTTTATTAAAAAGGAAAAGGAATTTATATTACCATCCCCGCCATAGATAAAAATAACTTAAATATTTTAGTAAATAGGTACAGAAAAAATTAAGGATAAAATAGTAGGCATACTGCAATATTCAAAATTGCACCACTATCACGATTTTTATAAAGGAGTAGGTAGATTGGAACAAATGATCACTAACATTCTAACCTGCTTTCATACTATTCTAAGAAGTTGGTTTAAGATCCGTAAACCAAATCAATAGATAAACGACAGAACTGTAACTCAAATAGCCTCTGGTTCGCATACTGCATACAAATAAGAATTACGTAATAAGTAGATACTTCGTAATTGTTTTACCTTCACTTTAAAAACAAAGGATCCCTTTATTACAAAATATAGGTATTAATACCTACAACTTTTGTGAAAGTTAAGTAAGTGTCTCAATGGTGGAAATTGGAATGTTTTTAAATAATATTTGGAAAATATAGTTAAAGAATTTATAGCTAAGCGCATCCTGACGAATTGCATTGCATTCATCTAATTCGGTTAATCCGTTTGCGAAGATGGGACATGCGTGCTCACGGATTTTTGATACATCAGTTAAGACTCGAGACTGCTCTAGTTTATTATAAACTAAACTGGAATATAATCGTACACATACTAGCTAGGCCCGCGGCTACGCTTGCGTGGTTTTGATATCACGCGATCTGTTCACCATAACAGTCTCCAGCTTCTATTAGACCCCCTCCTAGATTTGATTTGTAGGCAATAGGTAGTCTTACTCTTCTAGCAGGTTCCATACATTTGGCAAAATAAATTCAAAAGATTATGAATAGTTAAAAAAACCCAGAGAATATGATACTTTGCGATTTACCTATATTATGAGTGCCGACCTTTACTGCAGACTGAAAAAATAAATCGTTGGGTATTTTGCAAAAAAATATTCAGAGTTCATAAAGTTGGAAGTAGGTACATATCTAGTAAATCCTAGAAATCAATGTCTCTAAAATGGTCTATGATAAATGATAATATTATGATGATAATAATTTAAATCAAAGCAATTGTTGCGCAAAAATGTTGTTTACAAGGAATTATAATTGTTTTCATTTAATGTACTTATTTATAAAATAAACAAATAAAGTAAAACATTAGAAAATGTGTGTATTTGAAGTTTGTTGGGTAGATGGAAACATAATACCTATTACTTGTGTGTGTAAAAGCAAATATATAAATAAACTATCAAACACGTTTAGCACGACATCCATTTACGTTAATAACTCCTTGATAAACATATTATACAACTATATTTAAATCTAAACATTTTATATCACAACGAAACCCTAGAAAGCATCGCGAAAAGATTAACTTACTAAGTACCCGGGTTAGCATTAAACCAACCTCAAAGATTATTTCAATTTCGAGGTTATAAATAAAAACGCATGAGAAATAAAAGTCGAACATTTTTTAAAACTTTTATTCGTAATAAACATAAACAATGTGCAAATTTGTCACATTTTAGAGTTAAAAACTTCTTATATAAACTTTTCTACGTTAACAGTTATGTAAAGATTTTATTATTTTATTAAAAAGGTAAGTAAACTTACATTGACTAACAAAATGCTACTTTCTTATGTTAAAATTATTTTCTAGTGGCACTTTTAAAATTTTGATATTCCGCGTAGTCTACTAGCGTGCTCACTAATAAGGCGTATTAAGGCACAAATTGAAACGATTGCCAAAACATGTGTATACAACGGTAAAAATAATAAAAAATACTGCATGCTAAAAATGGAAGGAAATCAATCAGAATACTGATGCGTTAACCTAGGCAGGCGAATAAATACAAGCAAACACGAGTAAATAAAGCGTATTACAAAATATCACTAATTTTTACTTTGTGTAACACAAAAATAAACTATTCGAAAGAATTCAACACGCTTAGAACTACTCTCGATGTATTTATTTTTTTTATTATAACAAGTAAATACAATATAGTGGTCGTGGTAAACTGCATCATAAATCACTATACGTGCTAAAACTCTAGTTCTAAGCTAAAACTTTCTAATATAAAATTATTGGATATGATGTAAAGGCACAAATAGTTTTAAAAACAGTACGACTCTTTCGATTCCTATATTAATAGTGTATATAAAAGAAAAACCTTGAATACATGATTTTTTAGTTTTCCAAGCACCACATCACACTATTTCTCTTATACCTAAAATATAACTTAATAATATTTAGTTAAATATTTGAACAATAAAAATCTTATTGTATATCTATTATTGCCATCTTGATATCGTAGCGAGAACGAGTCTAATAGTGATAAAAATAAATAATATACACAATCTATCTTCGGCCGATGAAATGTTAGGCGATGTGATTTCACATAACTCTAAATCATATCTTAGTTATCTTATTTACAATTCAAAACAGATCGAGAAGAAACTCAAGGCCAAATTCTATCACATATAAGTTCGGATTGCTAACTAGGCAATAACATAAATATTAAACTATGTAGAAACAGCAGCGTTCGCTGACGGTTCCAAACGAAGGAATTAAGTGGCGATTTTATGCGCGTAACCGTTGTATTTATTCGAGTGTACACGCACGTATTCGCTTAAATGAACACGGCCATAGTGTAGGCGGCCATTCTCTCATCAATGCTTAATTTATTCAATCTTGAACAAATACACCGTATCCCCGTTAAACTAGTACGCAATTATATCCGATATAACGGCCATAACTTAAAAACTACGTATAAATGAATCGATCACATACAGAGGGAGTATCGAGACTGAAGTGGCACTTAGATAGCAACGGAAGGGTTGATTGAGGATCAAGACATGTTATTGATACCCACCCTCTTGCTGAAGGGCGTAGCGTCCAGCATCCTCTCGTTCAGTTTGTCCTCTTCTCTGAAGTGAATCCTAGTGATGACGATGTCTCCCGTGCTAAGCGTCTGCGACCCGACCTCGGATTTCTTGGCTTCAATGAGATCATTGCATTTTGTTTCACCTGAATTATGACATTTGCAGCTACAATTCTTGCCATCGCTGTCCCCGATGTTTAGAATTTGACTCAGATTCGACCAATCTTTATTTTTGAGCAATGGCAGTGTCTGTTCCATCGTTTGCGAGAACTTGTCTTCCAATTCGCCACTCAATGGTGCGACTGCCGAAAGGATTGCTTCGAGACGGTTTATTTTCTCCACTTTGTCCATATTTGTGTCTGACAATATTTCGTCCATCATTTGCATGGACTCTGTCAGACTTGGGGGCTGAGTAGAATGGGGGGATGAAATTGAATCTGACGGGTTCGATTCCAAACTTGCCATTTCGTTTTCTTTATCATCATCATCAGAATCACTGTCCTTGTCCTGTCCAATAGCCTCCAATTTTTCCAGCTTCTTGGAAATTTTGTGACAACCTTTCAGTTTTTCTTTTTCCTCTTCTGTTAGTTCTAAGTATCTGAGCAGACGAATTTCCCTGTTGCTCAATACAATGTTTTTAGTTGTTTCAGCTAATTTCTGTTTAAGTTCACCAACTTCTGTGTTGATTTTCCTCTGTCTCTTACGTAGTTTAACTTCAGTTGGCTGTATATGCATGAACACTTGCTCATTGCTCAGTTCCTCAAACAACTGTTGGTTGTCAGGTTTAATATTGCTCGACATATAAGCATAGATAGCTGGGTTCACTAAAGACAGAACATCAGACGCTGCATAAATAATCATGTCCTTTGTGAGAGGTCTGCGTGCCCAATACCTTTGGTCCCTGCGGTAAACATTTTTCAATTGTTCCTTCATTGGATTCATTGGTGCATTGTATAATTCACAGAGGGCATTGAGACTTAAATTCTTGACTTTATAAACTGGTACATTTTGTGACTGTAATTGGAGCACTGCATGAGCCGCTTGCGTATCAAAAACATTCTTCAAGGTGATTTCAAATTGATTGTACAAATTGACTGAGTCATTTCTGCAGTCGTGTATAATTTTAATAACACTCTCGCTCTCGAGCAAGTCTTTAATTTTTCCTTCAACCACCATAGACGGACATGCCATGATGTCTAGTATGTAAACTTCCCCATTCATTGTAGCAATTTGGCATAAAGTCAGGACACCTTTCAGCCCCAAGTTTATTCCTTCGCAATCAAATGAAACAATACTTTTAGTAGTGCGTTTGGGATTCATAATACTGTCTATCAAAGTAGCACTCTCTCTAGCACTCGCAATTACAGTAGTACTTTGTAGTACCTTTTGCCTCCAAGCCTCGCCCATCATATTATTCCTAGCAGTAGTTCCATTCATCTCTTCAGAGCAACGGTTTAAGTGATTGTTAACCCTGTCTCTGACCATATTTTCTGCCAGATTTTTTATTACTATAGAATTTATTCTTTGTTTTAAAGTTTGGTTTGCAATATTAGCTTGTGTGGCTCGAGGAGATTCAATAGGGCTGAGTATTCTGTTAGCGGGACTCTTCTTTCCATCGGAGGGTGTAGGACTGGCGACTATTGGAGGCACAGGCGAAGCTGGTTTCTCTTTTTCTTCAGAAGGCTTTGGTGCTTCAGTCTTTGTTTTTGATTTTGTGTTAAGATACATAACAGGTATTTTTGGTTTGCTTATGAGTGTAACAAGATTTGATTGTACATGGAAGCTGTCGGAAAACAGTTTTAAAAAGGCACTTAAATCAGCTGGCGTTTTAAACATTTGATACCAGTACTCTTGTGGAAATCTTGACACAATTAAATGGAAGAGCTGGTCGACCATCACGGGGCCTTTAGCCTCAATACATTGAGCAACATAGTCCAAGAGTTGCTGCGCTGTATCTGTGTTTATATTAGCGACGGGTAAATTATGGAAATGCTCTGAATTACTATGTGCATTATCGCGCCTATGATTATCACTGACTAGAACAACGTTATCGTCGATAATTTGAAAAGTGTCTGGGTGCTTCATGAGAAACTCCTTAAACTCCTTGATGCGTTGGCCCGAGATGTGGCGTACCTGCGGCGAGGCCTGACTGCGGTGACCTAGAAGGCTTTTAATCGGTACCTCGGTTCCTTCTCCGTACTGCACCATTTTGCCCGCGAAGTACTCTTTAGCTTCCTCGATGTAGTCATTGTTGGACGACGCGCCAGCACCGGTCGGGCACCTCTGAAACGTGTTGATATCAACATAGTCCCCGTCTATGCTGAACAACGCGGGGTACTGAGCCAAGAACTTTTTCAGGCCCGACTGTGACCCACCAGCTATTTGACGCATCTCCTTAGTGAATCCTTTGGCACCAAACTGACAGGAAAGATCGTGCAACGTTCTCGGCTCGCCTTTATCGAGCAGGCGCTCCACGAAGAACAACAGAGTGAGATTTCTAGCGAGCTCATATTCCATTGATTCCATTTCCCAGCAGTTGGTGCCAATGTGTTTTCTTACACTAAATTTTTCTACGTATATGTGTCACCCACAACACCATGAAATTCTGTAATTCTAAATCAAAGAGAATAGAAGAAAGTGACGTGAGTTTAACATTATTGCTATCAACAAGGTGTTTCTGAATAATAAATTTTTCATAGGTTATGGTTTCAAATTTTAATTATAAAATTTAAAATCCACTCTAATGGATCTTTTTTAATAAAAAAAATAATTAAGATTCAAATAATTACATATCTAACCAATGTTGAAGTTTTAATTATCTTAAATTAATATAAGTATAAATTATTCGCATATGTACTTTGAGCTTTGATAGCCTTATATTATTATATATAGCAGAATATTATAATACACATTTAAGAAGAAGAAGAAGATTATAATATTATGATATATTTCACTGAATTCGATGATTCCACGGTGATTCCTTGATGATTTCGCTATTTAATAGCAATATTATTTTTATGGCATTATTCTCGGAGGCATTACCTATTACACAAGTCACTGTCATAAGTCATTGTCAATTAAACTTTGACATTCCAATTTCCATACAAGTGGGTGTAAACTAAAATATTTTTCCTAAAAAAATATAAAATTTTAAATATTATCTAAGCAAAGAACTTTTCAAAACGTGTTTATATTTTGGTTAAATATAATTAAGTATAACAACCCTCAAAAATAATGGTGAGAAAAAAATTGTAATTAAAATATGACGATAACCGGATCAATGTTTCTAATTGATGAATAACATCGTTTATAACAACGCGTATTTTATTGATACCATGTGTTTCTGCTCTATCATGTTAAATAAACGTATTTAAATGATTTTTTTTTATTTTAGTTGGTGCTAGTCTTAGGTGATCTTCACATTCCTCATCGCTGCAGTAGCTTGCCGCCAAAGTTCAAAAAGTTGCTGTTACCAGGTAGAATCCAACATATTCTATGCACTGGGAACTTGTGTACTAAAGAATCTTATGATTACTTGAAGACATTGGCTAGTGATGTTCATGTAGTGAGAGGTGATTTCGATGAGGTATGTAATTTATATGTATTTTATGAAATTATGCTTGCTGAATAATGATCACTCATTCACACACACATTCTAGTACTTTTACAACTAATTGGGTTAGAGAAATCAGAAAAGTATCAGAAAATACAGTTTTATAGAGATTACTAGCAGTCCGCCCCGGCTTCGCCCGTGGTACATATTTCGCAATAAAAAGTGGCCTATGTCCTTTCTCGGGTATCAAAATATCTCTATACCAAATTTAATGCAAATTGGTTCAGTAGTTAAGGCGTGATTGAGTTACAGACAGACAGAGTTACTTTCGCATTTATCTTAATATATATAAATCTCGTGTCACAATGTTTGTCCTCAATGGACTCCTAAACCACTTAACCGATTATAATAAAATTCGCACACCATGTGCAATTCGATCCAACTTGAGAGATAGGATAGTTTAAACATGTAGGTACCACGAGCGAAGCCGGGGCGAACCACTAGTAATATTAGTATGGATGTGCTATTTATTAAATAGGTTTGAAGTTGGTGCCGAACATTAAGCACTTAGTATTAAGCCCGTGCACCAACATCAAACCTTTTTAATAAATAGCACATATAAATAATATGTAGTAAATAATAATGTCAAATCTTTTTTATTTCTTACTTTTCCGTTTTTGAAGTCGGTTGTTTTTAACGTAGTTATTTTTATTAGTGAATATTAAGCTTTCCGTGCGATTAGAGCTTTTTATGAAAATTAAGCTCTCCGTGTGATTAGAGCTTCTTGTGAAAATTAAGCTCTCCGTGCGATTAGAGATTTTTGTGAAAATTAAGCTCTCCGTGCGATTAGAGCTTTTTGTGAAAATTAAGCTTTCCGTTCGATTAGAGCTTTTAATGAAAATTAAGCTCTCCGTGCGATTATAGCTTTTTTGAAAATTAAGCCTCCGTGCGATTAGAGCTTTTTGTGAAAATTAAGATCTCCATGCGATTTATTTATTTATTTATTTATTTAGACATACCAACAGAGTACACATAAAAATT
>CAJQZN010026663.1:0-10446 GCA_907164685.1 Colias eurytheme
TGGTGAGTTCTACCTGGAGCTATAAATAACATGATTAAAAATTATGTGAATAGCTGATATTTGGTAAGACAGGTTTCATGGCTCCAAACAAATACTTTGACATACTTTACATACCTTCTATTTGTGTTTGAATTATATTTTTAAATGTTACATATGTATTTACTTGTTACAGTACAAAATGCTCTGAGTGATCACAATTATCACAAAGTGGGATCAGATGAGGATGAAAATGTTACAGATAATATGTTGGTCATTGGAAGGGCAGGTATGTATTATGCACTCAAATTTTTATTTAAGCTATCCTATAATATGGTATTATATTTAACATAAATCATAATATAGTAATCAGGACAGGATTTTATAAGTTACTAGCTGCGCTCCACGGTTTCACCCGCGTGGCTCCGCTCCTTTTCGTCTTAGCATGGTGATATATAGCCTATATCTTCCTCGATGAATGGGCTATCTAACACTGAAAGAATTTTTCAAATTGGACCAGTAGTTCCTGAGATTAGCGTGTTCAAACAAACAAACAAACTCTTTAGCTTTATAATATTAGTATAATATATAGTATAGATTTATATAAGTTCTTTGGTTTTAGGTGATGATTATCATGAACATCCATCATGCATTCCAGCTATTCCAGTTGTTATGAAAAGACCTACAGGTATGTGATTTATGATAGTTTATAGGTTGATAAATCCATGTTTGTAAATTTTAGTAAGTTTTTTATTCATGTTCTCAGATTTTACTATAAAGCTGTTTTTAAGAGAATTCCATTAGCTGTTACTAGATTCAAAGTTTCATATGTATGTAATGTTTGTAGGTACTTTATATTTAAAAGTAATTGTTTTGTTACTGATTTACAGATATGGCAGACCAAACTTCATGTTCCTTAAACAAAGAAATAGAATTTCGTACTCTTTGTGAAGATGCAGGTTAGTATTTGGTTTTATTTACTGGTTAACTTTGATTTTATTAGTGCAGATTACAAGAGACATGGGATTTAGAAAAAGGTTTTTTTTAAGGTTGACAGATGCTAAAAAATGTGGTGTTCATAAATTATATAACACATGTAGGATCACACAATATGTATAGTGTGCACTTGCACTATCTTTAAGTTTGTGGTTACTTAGATATGTTTATTGTATGTGACTTATCAATCTCACAGTTAAACTGCCATTGTTTAAATCTGAGGCTTTGTTTACAACATTTGAATAGGAACTGTGGAATTGTCTTTGTATGGATGGGCTCACTACAAATACTAAAATAACTTTTATTTTCAGGAAATATAACTGAACCCACAATAGAAGAAAAAACTACTCATGAAAATAAGAGTATCATTCAAAAGCGTAAAGGTAATTTATTATTAGTAATATAATGTACATAACAAGTGCTTTTCACATCTCTTTCAGTGATAAAATTATTATTATTAACCACACCACCACAATGAATCATCAAAATAAATTGTATCATAAATTTTGTTTTCAGATTTTATGAAAAAAAATTGCCCAAAGAAAAGAAAATTTATGAAGCAAATTACCAAAATAACTGCTGACAGTTTGGGTAAAACAACCACACAAAATCTTAAACACGCTGCTGCCTATGGAAATAATGAAGTATTGTTTAAAAACTTTGATGGTCTAAGCAAACAGGCACAGACCATTCTGTTGATGCAGTTAAAGCGATGTCGCAAAAATAAAATGGCTAGAAGATTCACCTTAGATGAAAAGTTGACTGCACTAGTATTGTGGAAGCAAAGCCCGAAATCATACAGATTATTGGAAAAAATGTTTGTTTTGCCCAACTTAAGAACTTTGAATCGTCTTACAGAAAAAATAATTATAGAACCAGGGATGAATAAGAAAGTTTTTAAATATATAGCAAAACAAACAAAAAATTGGACTACTGGACAAAAACTTTGTACCATCGTCTTTGACGAAATAGCATTAACACCACATTTAACGTATAATGAAAAAAATGATACTATTTATGGGTTTGTTGATGAAGCTGGAACAAGGAAGATGAGGTTTTGTGACCACGCTCTAGTATTTATGATTAGGGGTGTGTGTTCGTCATGGCGTCAAACTGTGGCATTCTATTTTTGCGAAGGGACTGTTTCTTCAGCTGCACTTCAAAATATTTTGAAACAGCTTGTGAAAGAAGTGGCACAAACTGGTTTAATACCATTGGGTCTAGTTTGTGACCAGGGTTCTACATTTAGATCCGCCATTAAAAGTTTAAGGGAGATTACCATTCATAAAAAAAAAAATCAGAATGAAAGAGATGGTTAGTTTCTTATTTAATTTTGGTACCTATCTAATATGTGTTTGTTTTTTTTTTTCAATTTATTTTAATTTACTTTCAGATGGCACAGTAACCATTTGTGGATACAATTTAAGTGTATTTTTTGACCCACCTCATCTTTTGAAAGGATTGAGAAACAATTTTCTTAATAAAAATATAATTTGGAATGGCAAAACAGCAACCTGGAAAGATATACAATTCATTTACGATTTGGATAGCAAATTAGGACACACAAGGGCATTGCCTAAATTAACGGTATACCATGTTGACCCAAATAAAGTTAAAAAAATGAAAGTGAGTGTAGCTGCGCAAGTTCTAAGTGCTCGAACTGCTGCTATGCTAAAATATACCAACGCACTCAGTAAGTTAACAATTTAACGTTCTATATAGAAATAATTCGGCTTAAACTAAAATGTGGATATTTAAAAGTAAAAAAATGTCATTACAAATTAACTTTATGATTTTTTAAGTTATAATTTCATATATAACATATAAAAAAGAACACTAATACCACAAAGAAGGTATGTAGAGCGGTGTTCTTTTGTTCAGAATTGACGCATTAATTGTGTCATTGTATAAACTCATTCAAGCATAACTGGTCAACTGGCGCTTTAGGCGAGAGCAAAGAAAGGAGTTTTAGGGTCTTTTTCCAGCAGTGGGATTGATTAAGCTAAAAATAATATTAACAATAAAAACTATGTGTTTCCAAGATTTTTATTTCTTACAAATATTTTTAATTTTAGATAACATTCACACGGGCAGCAGTAGCAGTATGGCTACTACAGCGGAAGTTGTGGAGTTCTTCGACGAATTATTCGATAGCGTAAATTGTTATCCTGGAGGCGCAACAAAAGGGAAAATGAGAAAAGCAGTGAAAATAAACTCCCCACACATTCAGTTTTGGACAGAAGCCATAAAAAAATTAAAAGAAATAAAATTTGAAGACACATCCAGTAAAATAGCTTTACAATCAGGAAAACCTCGTCTTGTACGGGTGCCATCTGTAGATGGTTGGATTACAACTTTAGAAAGTTTTATTAGGATAACTAAAATATTATTTGAAAAGTATGCCGTAAAATATTATTATCCTCGAAATATTAATCAAGACCCACTGGAAAATTTCTTTGGACGTGTGAGGGCTCTGAATTATCGTAATATTAACCCAGATGCGAATACTTTTATTTATTCATTTAAATCGTTATTATTTTCAAATCTGTTGAGCCCTCATTCAAAATTTGCCAACTGTGAAGTGGACAATGGAGACACATTGATAGACACAAATTTTTTATTTGAAGATAATAATGACGAAAATAAGCAAACTGTAAATTATGTCTCCACACCATCCACTTCACAGGAAACTCAAGTTTCAGCATTCCGTGGGTCAATCCAAAATGCAAATGTAATTTTGGAAAAAGTAAAAGTCCAATGCTCTGCCTATACTGCAGGGTACATTTGCAGAAAAATGACCAAAAGTGTTAATAATTGTAAAAATTGCATGAAGAGCTTTACTAGTAAATCTACAGAGGATAATATTTATTCTTACATGCGCCAAAGGGAATATAAACTTTTAAAAAATAGTAATTTAGTTTATCCAAGTTCCAAACTTCTAGTGTTGTACAGGGAAGCAAGTTGTTTAATACATAATTATTTAAACAATAACTGTATACAAAACAAAATTGGGGCAAATTTAAGAGAAAAAATTCAAGATTTGGAGTTTTCCTGGTTAGGGTGTCAGAAAACACACAATATGTGTTTAAGAAAAATGTTTTTAACATATATTGTTAGGCTTCATGTCCATAACTGGAGCAATATTATAAATAAAATTTTAAAGGGAGCTATAGAGGAAAGATATGTGCAAAAAATGGCAGGAATCCATAAAATTGCTTTAAAAAAATATAAAACAAATAAATTAAGAAAAAGAGCATTAAATAAATAAACATTGAAAACGAAATCTGTTTTATTTTTAATACCTATCCGCAATAATAACGCTTGGAACTTACTTAATATCTTAGTCTGTGCTAGTACGTAGTATTTTTATCGATACAATGGGCACCTCACTAAAGTATCGATAATCAGATATAGATATCGAACTGGTAGGCAACACTACTTTTTACTGTCAAAATTGATAAGGCTACAGCAGCGCCACAACTGGCCAACTGAAACTATGGAAAACATCACTGTCGCATCTGTTACGTAGTAACTAATACTTAATCTGTGATTCTTTGGTGACAATGCAATGGTGACAAATCAAATAAACATTATTTTAAATTGTGTTTTTGAGTTTGTCTCATTAGGTAATTAATTGGGTGAATTATTTGTAAGCGTTAAGAACTTAACAAATTAAACCATGGAAAAGGACTTGGACAAAGTTGTTGAGGAAATAATGTCAACACCCAACGTGACTGGGTGTATATTTGCTGATCATAAAGGCCTGTGTTTAGCAGCCAAAGGCGCTGCTCATGTAGACTCCGCAGGAATTCTCGTAGCCATATCCGAGCAGGCTTGTAAGCTACAGCCCAATTTGAAGCCGCCCACCGTGTGCCTAGAGACTGACCAAAAAACGTGCTTGATTCAACGGCACGGTACTATTACAGGAGGAATTTTCAAATTGAAGACATAGAAACAAAAGTGACAAATATTTCGCCTAATTTGGCAGTGTTTGATAATTATATGGCAATTTTGAAATGGTTAAATAATGATGTAAAGATACACATTAATAATTGAACATTATGCAAAAGGAAGGAAGTAGTAATACATTATTATAACAATGTATTAGTTCTACATAAATCTCTCTTTGTATTATTTATCTATGTATAGAATTTATGAGTATGTATGTATATAGATTTAGCTATGTTTTTAAGTTTTCTGTTATTATTTTAATAAATTAAGTTATTAAATTCCATATTTTAGGTATATTCTTTTATTTATGAATATATAATTATCTCTGGATACTGATACTAAAGATTTTGGCTAAAATGTACCTTAAGGGCCATCGAGTTGGGCAACCAAAATTTTTTTGGAGAAAGGTCTATACCTAAGTAACTGACCCGTAAAATCTTAACCGGCGGAGATTTATAGTTTTTTAGAAATTAATTATCAAAGTTTCATAATTTTTCATACAATTTCGAGCAACCATCTTGACATTTGTTTTTTTGTTGCGTTTCGTTTTTGCAAGTACAATTCTTGTAAAATGTAATTTTTTTCAATGATGGAATATTATGTATTCAATATTAAGCTGCGAAAGTCCGAATCTAGCTAAAAAACGTTACGCTAAAATAAGCATTGCATTATCATAAGACTTGCCACAGAACCGAAGCTGTCAACCCCGAATTCCACGTGGTCTTGTCTGCCCTACCCCTAGAGTGTATGTAAAAAGCCGGAGGCGCGGAGGGAGAGCAGCCCTCGCCCGCCGTGACAAAGCTCGGGAGCCGTGCGGAGCGGAGCGGCTGAGGCTGGTCGCTGAAGGCGACCAACAAGCCGAAGCTGCGAAGCGGAGTACGGGCGACCGTGCTTTGTCACGCAAGGGCGGAAGGGCTGCACTTCCCGTAGCGCCGGAGCTAAGGCAGTGTCTGACACGATATAAAAATCGATTTCTGAAAAATCGATTTTTTTCAAATTTGTATTTGCAATGTAAATATAGATCCATTTTTATGTAGCCCAAGAATGGTACCATAATAAACAATCTCTGGGATCTCTTATCAGTAAAATCAGGATTTTTTTTAGTTCAGGGAATTCGATAATATTGTGAGTACATTCAGTTAATTCTAAATATTTTTTTTTTACCATAAAAGAAAAAATCGAAAGTCGATTTGAGATCGAGCACACCAATTGGGTTAGCCCGCTTTGAGTAGCAGATCTGAATCGGAGCACCCTGACTTGAGTCAAATTAGGTCACTTTGAGTAGCAGATCTGAATCAGAGCACCCCAACTTGAGTCGATTTAGGTTACATTGAGTAGCATATCCGAATCAGAGCACCCCGACTTGAGTCGAGTTAGGTCACTTCAAGTAGCAGATCCGAATCGGAGCACCCCGATCCCACGTGGTCTTGTCTGTCACACAACAAGAGTGTTTTTGTAAAGCGAGGGGGCGACGAAGCGAGTCTTCTGGCGAAGCCCACTCGTTTCCCCCTCCTTAAAAAGTTTACATTTTCTCCCGAAACTATTAAAAAAAATGTCAAAAATTACTGTATTTTATGTTGTATTCTTATCCCCCCTCCTTTTTCCAACCCTCCCTGCCAAATCTCCTCTCCATTACCCCCTTTTTCCTCTTACATTTCGTAACATAACCTCAAAAATTGTTTTGCATTTTTCTCGAAAAGGGGGGGGGGGTTCCGCACCTCCCCCTTCACAGAGGGGGTTCCTCTCCCCCCCTCCTCACCTCCCCCCCCTTCAACGGCCCTTAAAGTACATTTTTACCAAGATTTTACTCCAGATGAGAAAATGCATAAAATTATTTTTTTTTACTTCATTCCTTGTTTCAACTCCTGTGATCGTACATTTACTATCCATACTAATATTATAAATGCGAAAGTAACTCTGTCTGTCTGTCTGTTACTTAATCATGCCTTAACTACTGAACCAATTTGCATGAAATTTGGTATAGAGATATTTTGATACCCGAGAAAGGACATAGGATAGGTTTTATCCCGGAAATCCTACGGGAACGGGTTTTTCTTTGAAAACGCGGGCGGAAAGCTAGTTTTCTATAAAAAGCATTTTCAAGAAACACCTCACAAATCATAGCTGTGATAAAAACATTTTGATTATGGCAGGGATGTACAAATAATACAAGAAAAATGCAATATACACACATTTATTACAGATATGCTGTCCTAACAGTAATATATGACAAGAACAATGCAGTAACCACTTCTACAACTATAACATACTCAAACATACATATAACTTCAACTTGTTACTACATACCATATTCAAGATTTTCTTTTTATTAGCATAGATTAGACAGATCCAAAAATTATAGCATACTAGCGGTCCGCCCCGGCTTCGCCCGTGGTACATGATTGCGTTTTCTTCCCGTAAGAACCATCATCGTAAATCAAATAATATTATAAAAAAATAATTATCAAAATCGGTCCAGCCATTCACGCGTGATGCTGTGACCAAGGGAAATAGGGATTCATTATTGTTCAAGCGAATTTTACATTAATTGAATTTTTGTTGTGTATTGATAGATGCGATGAATGTAAATCTAGTATGAAATAAACAGTCAAAGTGAATACACGTATTTTTCTTCAATATCCCTCTACTGAGCTAAATTGAACCTTAACACAACAAACATATGGTCCTTCGAGCCGGATTATATTGAATAGAGGGATTAGCGAGCTCGACCAGCGAAGACAAAAGACGACATTCCTTAGATAACACGGGTGTTCTTTGCATCGGTATTGTGCAGTTTTAATGTAAACAAGTTAGAATTGAATAATTACGTTTTATAACATTTGTGAAGATTGATTATTGGAAGATTTTACTTACTATTTACGAATATAAAAAATGTCGCCGCCTACTGTGGAACAAAGTGGATATTTAAGTACATTGGAAGACTTAGCTAGTACTTTACAAAAAACACAAACAAACTTAAAGAAGTGTCCTAAGCAGCGATTAACGGAAGGTTATATCACAGCGCGATTGCAGACGATTGAAGAGTATTGGGCATCGTTTAAGCAAGCTCACAACGGTCTTGTTAAGTGTACGCCACGGGAACAGAAGGGAATATTGACATACTTTCTGAACGAAGAATATTATTTATATGAAGATTTGTATCTCAACTTAGAAGCCGACTTACGGGATTTATTAATTAAATTGAAACAACCGAATCAACCCGCTCCGCCGTGTGATATGTCAATAACATGCGTAGAAGGTCAACAATCGTTCTCCAAGTTACCCAGGATACAATTACCAACTTTTTCGGGAAGATATGAAGACTGGCCCACTTATCAAGATTTATTTAAAGCGCTCGTTCATGACACTTCATTAGGGGATGTACAGAAATTACATTATTTGAAAACAAGTGTTTGTGGTGAAGCCGAGATGTTGTTAAGAAATATACCTATTACCGGGTCGAATTATAAACAAGCGTGGGACACATTAAAGGGACGATTTGGAAACAAAAAGATGATTGTTACTTCTATTTTAAAAAGATTATTTAACCAAAAGAAAGTAGTGAACCAGTCTGCAAGTCAAATTAAAGCAATATTAGATACAACAACAGAGTGCATACAGAGCCTTAATAATTTGAATATAAACACCGATTCTTGGGATCCTATAATTATATTTCTGGTGGGGCAGAAGTTGGATACAGAGTCGTTAAAGGACTGGGAGGAACTTACACACAAGGATGGAAGTGATGAACTATCTACATGGTCAGAACTAAAGAAGTTTCTTGAAGCTAAGTTTCGTACACTTGAACTTATCACGCCAGTAACAACATCTACTAGGGAAAAATCTTCAACTTATAAGTCACATCACGCCACAGTCGAAGACGACCGCCGGGATATTTATCAAACACCACATGTTCGTGTTTCACCGGTATCATGTACTTATTGCAACGGTGAGCACTACATATTCAACTGCAAGGAATTTGTGAATCAGTCGGTTGATGCGCGACAAGAGTTTGTGAAGAAGAATTATTTATGTTACAATTGCCTTCAACCGAATCATAATGTATACCGATGTAAACAAAGGAAGACATGTCGAGTTTGCGGAAGAAAACATCATTCACTTTTACATAAGGTTAGACTGACACATACGGACGAAGATGAACAACCACAACCAGAACAAAACATCACAACAGCACACTTCTCTAGAGAACAACCCGATCAACAAGTATTGTTAGCGACAGCACAAGTTATGGTTAAAGCGAAGAACGGTTACACACACATGCTTCGTGCTTTAATTGATCAGGGATCAGAGGCCACATTCGTTTCTGCGAGAGCAGCGGCACTTTTGGGTTGTACAAAATCCAAAATCAACGGTGTAGTCTCAGGAGTGGGAGAAGGAAATCGTATACAAATACAACATCTAGTCGATCTCGCAGTTTCGTCACGATGGAAAGAAGAAGATGATAGTATTGAAGTCAGGGCTTACATTCTTAAGACTATTTCTACAAGTTTGCCCTCAACACACATCAAGACGAACTGTTCAGAGCTCCAAATGTTACCATTGGCTGACCCTACCTATCATACACCAGGAAGAATTGACATGTTGTTGGGAGCGGATGTCTATTGCAAAATTATAGAAGAAGGATTGGTAAAATTATCAGATGGGTTAGTGGTGCAGAAAACACGTTTGGGATGGATTATATCAGGTCGAAGAGATGAAAAGGTTATAGATAACAAACACAATGTAATAACACTACATATAACAAGGATGGTTGAAGAAGATAATGATTTACTTAGAAGGTTCTGGGAAATAGAAACAGATGTCTACAAAAAGAAGAAGATTCAAACAAAAGAAGAAGAACTATGTGAGGAGATTTACAAGAATACAACAAGAAGAGATTCAACAGGACGATATGAAGTACATTTACCGTTAAAACAAAGTATAGAAGACACGATTAAATTATGTGGAAAAACAAAAGAGCAAGCTATGAAGAGATTTAAACAACTAGAAAAGAAATTTGAAAGAGATGAGAATTTGAAAACAGAATATACAAAGGTTATACATGAATACAAGGCAATGGGTCACATGAAACAGGTAAAGAATGTCAATAGCGATAATGCTATTTATCTGCCACATCATGCAGTAATACGTGATGACAAAGAAACGACGAAGGTACGAGTCGTCTTTGATGCATCGGCTAAGGGTTCTAATGGCTATTCATTAAATGATTGTATGATGATTGGACCTGTGTTACAGCCAGACCTCAGAAGTTTAATTATAGCGTGGCGAATGCATAAGATATGTGTTGTGGGGGACATCGTTAAGATGTATAGAATGATCAACATGACTGCTAAACATACACCTTTACAACGCATCTTATGGCGAGATAATGCTCATGATCAAATTGAAGAATATGACCTAACAACTGTAACCTTTGGTACAGCAGCAGCTCCTTATTTAGCTGTGCGTACTTTAATACAATTAGCAGATTTTTTTTTTTTTTTTTTTTTTTTTTTATGTCAG
>CAJQZN010026664.1:0-13555 GCA_907164685.1 Colias eurytheme
ATCACACAAACACACACATACATACGCACACACACGTACACGCAAGCACATACACACTCACTCACACACACAGACACACATACTCACATAATTAGATAACTTGTAAGAAACCATTTTATAATGAATATCTTTATATATATTATATGTATATTAATCTTATTTATTTATATATGTATTTATTTATTTTTTAAAGTTAAGTCTAACTAAGTTTGAAGATTGTACCTACATAAAAATTTCTGTCTCTAAATGTGTATTGTTAAAATCATATTGTTAAAAATATGCTAAGCCGACGGAGGTCACTGGTTGACCCCGCACAGGATTTTCCTAGTGGGTTAACCAGGGATTTACTACAATTTATATGAGTTGTAAAAATTGTGAAACAAATAAATAAATTTGAAATTTGAATTTTTATTTGATTTGAGACTGAAACTAATAATAATAAACAAAGTTAGAAAAAAAAACATTTGGCCTTACTTTTCTCCAATATGCGTGAGACATCCTCAGGAGATATAAATTTCTCGTAATCGTGTAATCCTTTAGCAACTACTTTTAGAACATTCTCAGCCAAATATATTCCTAAAAAGTACGCTATCCACGTTCTATTTGGGGCAGTTATGAATATCTTTCCACCAGCTTTGAGAGTTTCTACACATAACTTGAAAAATAATTCTTTATTGACCAAGTGGCTAATGACTTCTGATGCTACTATGGCATCATAGTAATTTTGATGGGTAGGAGCGTGTTCCTGAAAGAAGATAATATGTAATGAGTATATATAGGTATTAAGATTTTTTGCTGAACATCTAATTACGAAGGTTGCAATTTTTTGCAATTATCTCTACGTTTAAGATAGAGGTATAGCTGATAGATTTAAATAGCAATAAGACTGATAAGCCTGCATTAGGGAACGAAATATAGAAATGAGTGCAGTTTCCGCCTTCCGGTTTACAAATTCTGCTGAGGTCTTTTTATATTGATGCCCATAATGAACCTAATAGATATCAATCGGGTTTGATTCCTTAAATATCTGCAAGGTATCTGTTGATTATTAACTAATACCTGAACGATAGACATTTATTTACCTCCAGTGTGGTGCAGTAATATGTTGGCTTGTTTGGTCCGAAATTCTTGCTGTGTTCTATGGCCAAATCTATGAGACTTTCACTTGGATCAATTCCCGTGACAATTGCTCCTAGTTTTGCTAATGGCTGTAATATTAAGTTACAATATATTTCTACTCAATAAAAAGTACGCACTTGAAGTCCACAAAATCTAGGCATAGAAGATAATGTATGAATATGAATATTTATTGTAATTCTTTACGCATATTAAGAATAAGAACTAACTAGTAGGTAGGTAATTATAAATAATATGTATTTCATTTTTTATAATGAAATAAACGTGTAAGTATGTTGCAATTTGCATCATAATTATTAATTACCTATTGTGATCTGCAATTTAAGAATTTGTTTGAGTTTTTTGTAGAAGAATAAAATACATCACATAATATTAATATTATAAAAAAATTAAAAATTTTTTTTGTTTATTTCCATCGACATGGGCTCCGAAACGACTGAACCGTTTTGATAAATTCTTTGACAAGAACAAAACTTCCTCATTCCTGCGTGGCATATAGGCTATATTTATTTGATTTTGTTTATATGCCGGTAATTATAAAATATTTCTTACCTCTGACACTATTCCACCTCCACAACCGATATCCAATATTTTTATGTTAGCGAGCGGTAGATCGCCGTTTTTGATAGTCCTTGTTGATGTTATTCCGTCAACAATGTATGGAATTCTGCGAAAAAAAAAATATTTTTATGTAATTTATAATTATAAAAAAAAAGAATATCAAAGTCAGCTAAAGCGAGTTCTTCGTTTTTTTGCCGAACGATATTTTTATTTTAAAATTAGACGGCTATTTAAAAATAACCTATTTATTTTTCTTTCTTTATCTAACAGGTTCCTTAACTACCAAATAAAAAAATGTGCCAGATTGTTCATTTACTGTGTTATCCTACTGAAAAACTATAATATCGCTAGGACCAATAGATTACAAACGAAAAACGTCGCAGAATTTCGAAAAAAATTCTTTCAAGAGCAAACCTACCCATTAGTAGCTAGCTAGATACTAATTATTATTCTATGCCATTAGGTAGGTTTAGGTACGTGACATGTGTTAATTTTTTTTATAATAAACAGATAGATCTGTTTGTTATTACAAGTTATTCAAGATTTGCATAATTTTGGAATCGATGAGGATTTTCCTTATTTTTATTAAACTAGAAAATATGTACCTAAGTAGGTACTAGGTATACCTAAACCTCATAGAAACTTTTGATTTATTGGTAGTGGTATAATAGTTATAAATGACTGTAGCCATGTAAACCATTAATAATGTAAATTGAAATACCATTGAAGTATTAATGGTGAAACATAATTGCATGGAAATGGAAACACATTCCAGCATAGGTATACTTTATTAATTACTGTACTATTCGTAAATATCAGCACTAACTATAAAAATCCATACTAATATTATAAATGCGAAAGTAACTCTGTCTGTCTGTCTGTTACTCAATCACGCCTAACCTACTGAACCAATTTTCATGAAATTTGGTATGGAGATATTTTGATACCCGAGAAAGGACATAGGCTACCTTTTATTGCGAAATATGTACCACGGGCGAAGCCGGTTCGGACCTCTAGTAATAAATAAATAAAAATCGTTTATTTAGTACATAATATACATTGACCTAAATTTAAACTCGACGATCGCCTCAACTAGGTATAAACCTGTGCTAGAGGCGACCGACGCCTTCCACACAGGACATTGCCAGTATAGTACATACTATACAAAAAAACTAATAAGTTATATTATAATAAGCGTCATAGTAAATCAATCGTTACATAGGTAATTGCTGAATGTTGATAAAAAAGAAAAACCAAACGTCAAGTGTTAAAAAAACATTTTTATAAACATCTAGTTAACTATGATCAAGGTCATTTTTAGAGGAAATCTTATTGGGTTTTATACTTTTTTTAAATAGATTTCGATAGACTACGATATATGTATTATGTTTCTGGTCTTTCTGGACGTTTTGATAGAAATAAAGATCGTAAATTTTTGCATGTGTTTATAATTTCAGTGGCTAAGTATACATTTGTCAGCAATAGGTTATTAAAAATTGTGATAAAAATTAATATGAGCGTCACGATTTTGTATTATGCAGGACTGAAAATAATACATAGGTAGGTATGTATAATAAGGAATAAATAGAAAATTCGCTGCGAACATTTCCATTATGTTATCTAGAAGATACAGAATGTTTATATATTCTTTGTTGCATTGGCCTGGTAACATGCAACAGCCAACAACATAACACTATAAACACCTATAAAGAACAACGGTTTGTCTGTCTTTAACAAGATCAAGGTATGTGACGTCTTTACCAAAAAATACAGATTATATAGTTTATAATTGAGATTGATTTTACCTTAGGTCGTTCATGCTATGAAGACAAGGCACAGAACCATTGGGCATCCACCAGTTATTCTTTAAATCAGAATGCCTCTCGATTTCTACCACATCAACAGTGGGCCCAGTTTTGTTATTCATTTTTTCTTATTGTATTGTTTTGTCTGAAAAATAAACTTTGCTTTAATGTTAGAAATGTTTTAATTTTAACCTATAGGTAGGTATATACCAGTTACATTTTTATTTCCCCAAAATAATTGTGAAGAATGTCGGATCCTGTAAGATGTGCATAAAACTAATTTGAATTAACGGGAATTTGAGTTCATCTTATAAATGAATTAAATTAGAAATTAGAATCTTATCGATTGTTTTAACTTTCTACCATTAATTTTGCATAAAATAATATTAACTTTACAATTAATTCATTGCTACTTATATATATTATAAAAAAATATAGTTTAAAAAGGTGATTTTCGATTTCCATGTTTAAGTAGATATGTGAAAAATGTTGTTAAATATAAATACCATGCTATTTGAGATAATTGCTGAATTATTATAGATAATTACTACAAACATTTAATAAATAAACAGATATAATAAATAAATATAAGTTTATTTTATTTTAAAGTTTGGTTGTAACTATCTATAAATTTATGAACGTTTTTCGTTCACTTTTGATGCGTATTTTAATGAACATTATGATTTATGTAAGTATTTATCCATATAATATATAATATAAATAAAATAATTAATAACTAATTAAGTGTACTAAATAAACCGAAACACTATGAACATTTTAGTCTAAAAAATTAAAAATATCACTTTCTTAAACTTTATGGTTCTATAATGAGGTAGTTAGGTATTATTTACTTTTGTGTATTAAATCTAAATAGTTAAGTACCAACACTATTAATTGATTGAAATTAAAATAATACGTACACTTCACACAGATTTGGTAGATATTAATAAAATTAATGAAAAAGTTACTGTTAAGATGCAGAAACAAATTATTACTGAGCCTTCACGGAAAAACAACGCGGGATATGGCAAGTTTTGAGGAAATAAATATACAATTTATACATAAGTAGCAATTACAACTCTAGCAAAAAGTGTCGTGACAACTTTTCGTAAGAATTTTTTTCCGTCTAGCCCCCTTTCACAACGCGCGATAAGGAACTTCGTTCCAAAAGGGTTTTAAAATAAATACAATTCACTTCGGTTCTCTTTGAAGGTCGTGCGTTATAGGGTTTAAAGAGGTGGATGTTTAATGCAATACCTATATAAGTAGGTAACAATATTTAACAATATTTACTAGATAACCCATTACTTACTACTTCTATAGAAATACTTGATTGAATTTATGAAGTGAAAGTTCTTAATTTATAGGTTGCGTCATGGAAATACCGTCACGTCACGGTTTAAGGTGCCGATTTTGGTATCGTTGAATTTTACCAAAGAAGTTTCACTTCTGACACGTGTGCTCGGCACACACGCTCATTTTTATATTAATCCTGTCAGTCTCTCCGGCCGCGGCAGTCTGAATATTTTTATAAGTACCTACATATTTTTTATGTTAGTAACTACCTAATAATAATTTTAATATAATGCCAAAAATCAATTAGTAGATAGAAAACAAGCGGGCAGGCATACTGGCAGACAGGCAGATAACGAATAGGTCCTATAAGGGTTATTTTTTCCTTTTCTGGTTCGAACGCTATAAACACGAAAACATGAGGTTTTTTCATGAGGTTTTTCGCAAATTGAATAAACGCTTTCAAGTTGAAAGTAAAATTATTACAGATTCCAATTACTAGGAGGTACATATTAGGCAATAAAGGTATATAATAATATGTAATCACTTGGGCTCAATCTGAGTTAAATTGATATAAACGGGAAACAAATGTACTTAGCTAACTTCTAAACAATAATGTAAATTTCTTCAAGTTAAAATTGTTTTTAGTTTCAGTTTTCACTAGCAATGGATCAGTAATATGGTGAAATGTATGCAACTTATTCCGTAAAATTAAAATTATTTCATTCGTCGGTTTTTAACCGTTCATCAAACCCAAAAAGGCCAACACAATACATAATTAACTAGCGGTCCGCCCTGGCTTCGCCCGTGGTACGTATTTACGTTTTCTCTACATAAAACCATCCTCGTACTTCAAGGAAAATAATAAAAAAAGAATTATCGAAATCGGTCCACCCGTTCACGCGTGATGCCGTGACCAAGGAAAACGGGTTTCGCTTTTATACATGTTAACGGAAATGTATGTAAACCGTCATTGTATAAAATTCCTAGGAAATGTATGTAATTCCTAAAATCACACGGAAATGTGTGAAATAAATTATTTTATACACATTTCCTAGGAAATCTATACATTTCCTAAATAGCAAAGGGAAATTGAAAACATCTAAGATATTGGAACTTGGAAAGTACGCGGGACGAGGGGTGTGTATGTCGCAGTCGGATTGTATAGTCCGCCGTATTACAAACGGCCGGCATTTTGTAATATGCCGAAAATTCGTAATCAGAAATTTTTGGTTTGGATAAGGGGGTGGGTTAGGTTAGGTTCGTGTTTTTTAAAACTATTACACAGAAACAGGAGCGTCGGCTCGCGGCCGTCTTTTTGTAGAATTTTGGAAAAAGACGAATTTCGGACCCGATTGTCTCAATGAGTGTTATAATAAAAAAAAAATAACAACGTGTTCTATTACAGAAATGACTTTATACATTTCCTAAATGGTATCGGAATTGTACACAATTCCTAGGATTTGTATACAATTACTTGATTTCATACATTTCCGGTAACATATATATAGATAACCATTTATTTATTCATGAATACAAATCCTGATGGTAACAAAACAAAAATAACTATCTGCCAGTGCCTGCTCTGTATCCTTTTTACTTCTTTAAAAAAATACAAAACAATTGGTACTTATATAACTAGTTATTCCATAATAATAAAGTATATTTGCAGGATAACATCAGTAATAAAACGCATAAAACAATTACGAAGAATTTAATTAGCTTGATTTGTCTTGCAGTATTTTTTATTTCGAGCTTAGTTGCTTTTTAGCTTATAAAACATACCAAAGCGTTTGGAAATAAACTCATCGCCACATGTCTATCTATACTTAATATTATAAAGAGGAAAGGTTTGTATGTATGCATGTATGGTTTTCACGCATAAACTACTGGACCAATTTTGATGAAATTTGGCACAGATAATCTTTAGACCCTGGGAAAGAACATAGGCTACCTTTTATTGCGATATATGTACCACGGGCGAAGCCGGGGCGGACCGCTAGTGATGAAATATAGAATAGTCCGGTACGTTGATAACATTAGATATTATAGCTACTTTATATAGGTACATTTTGTCATCCTCAAAACCAAATAGATGAAAAGCTCTGTAGTCTGTTTTGAATTGAAAGGCGAGTTTAAAACAAAAACAGAAACAATTAAAAGGTCATAATTTTATTTTCATCTTTCTTCTTTCTCCGGCACTTCTTGATTGAACTGGTCAAACCTGGTCTGGCATAATGATTTTGTGAAAGCCCAAATAAATGAAATATTTCAGCTTTTTATTAAACAATTTACTATACTAGGTACTGTAAAATTATACTCTAAGTAAAACTTAGTCAGTTCGGCAACAAAATGTTTAAGTACTAATAATTAATAAAGTAGCTTATATACTTAATTATATTGACCGACCCGCGAAGGTGGAAAAAAAACCGAAATTTACTTAACTATTAATAATTTATTGTAAAAAAATTACATTATAAATTATTCCTAACTTAAACTACGTCCCTCCCGTTCTATGTTGGAACAAAGAGTGCTCGTCGTCCTCGGCGGGGCAGCTGCAGCGTCGCGGTGGCGATGATTGCCGCAACACTCTCTGGAATCGCAGGTGTGCGCGATGTCGCAATTGCTATCAAGTGCAAGACCTTCTTGAGTGGCCCAATGCATCCTCTAATAATTAAGGTGTGTTATATGTAGGTACATAACAACTTCTTAATTCTTATAAATAAAATCAATTTTGTAGTTATATACCTTATTGTTTGCTTTGGAAAAATGAAAATATTGCACGCCTCATAAGCGAAGCGTTGAGGTGGGTACTACTGTCACTTCGCGCAAAACATCTGATTTTTTCAAACTTAAAATGTCTTTATGTATCATACATTGCACTTGTAAGATAATACATACACACACATATTAAGAAAAAACACTATTTTTAACGTTCATGATATTTTTGATGTCATTTTTGTTATTTAAACTAGTTAAAAAACAGTTTAAAAAAGTTCTGTCTTGGACGTCCGTGTGTCTGTATGTGCGGATCCTTTTTCTTGTTAACACGATAGCGACCGAAATACTTTACTAATCGAGTCTTTTTTTTTCTCTTACGCTTGAGTATGCTCAGGAATAGAACCCTTTCATTTTTCAGGGTCTGATTCGATGTGGTTTAATTGTTATTAAATAAACAAAAATAATAATTAATAAATATTTATTAAAAAAAAATTATGAGGCGTGCACTTTTGGATTTTCCAAATTATTTTTGTTCTTCAGTGGTGTAATACAGGGAAGGGTACAAAACACATCTAGGTATTATTACCTACGCTAATATTTTTACAGATGAGTGATTAGAGCAGAGAATCAACTCTTTCGAAGAAAATTTCGGTTCATTGCCTTGTTCAAGTGACAATAATAGTTTTTGAACACGTCCATAAATTTTGGCCTTGACTCGTTGATAACTAGCTATAAAATCTATTAATTTTTGAATAATTATGTTTTATTATTTGTTTATTTTTTATATTAACTATATTGCTAGTTATGTAGTTTGATATTTTCATTTCATATTATATTGACTCCATTAATATTATATGGCGGGCCGGGAGATACTGACACAAAAATTTTCATTAGGTAGGTACCTATAATTTTCCGATCTAAATATCTACTTGGTTATTGTATGTGTACTTATACAGTAATATAAGTTAACGACCGTACCTATTGTCTAAAAAATTCAATAGTTAAGTATATATTATATTATGTTATAGTCAAATCCCGAAGCTCCGGCACTTCTTGATTGAACTGGTCATACCTAGTCTGGCATACCTAATGATTTTGTGAAAGCCCAAATAAATGAAATATTTCAGCTTTTTATTAAACAACTAGATTTCCGCCCGCGGCTTCGCCCGCGTTTGCAAAGGAAAACCCGCATAGTTCCCGTTCCCGTGGGTTTTCCGGGATAAAAACTATCCTATGTGTTAATCCAAGTTACCCTCTATATGTGTGCTAAATTTCATTGTAATCGGTTCAGTAGTTTTTACGTGAAAGAGTAACAAACATCCATACATCCATACATCCTTACAAACTTTCGCCTTTATAATATTTATTAGATTTTCGTCAGTCGTTGTCTAGCTTCTATCCATCAAAGTGTGAAATTCAAATGTATTTCGAGGATAGCCCGAGCCCCGATGGCTTTTGCCAAACCTAACATAAACCAGTCTTTCCGCGAAGAGATTGTGTTACGGGGTTTGACTATAACATATACAAATTTTGTAAACCATTTAACTATGGTACACAAATTATAAAAACTAAAAATTGACCTTGAAAATTTATGTATTATTTGTGAATGACGTGTTGTTTTTGAAAATTCTTATTCTGGTTTTAACGTTTCAAACATGCTCAATAGATACCTAAATTAAGGAAGTTAAGAAATTACCCATGAATAGATAGATATAGGTAAATTAATGAGGAAATTGATGATGACCAGTCGATAAAATAATAAGAGATAATGTTATAGGTATTCATTAGGAATATCTGAAAATAAAACAAAATACTTAGTTATATTTTTTTGAATCGCCACAACATTCTCTCCAGGCTATCCATTAATTACACCACACCCTGTATAAGTAGTTGACATTCCTATTATTTGACAAATATTGGTATAAGCACAAGTCTCACATTTTGCTTTTGTAGTTAAAATGCTCTTTATTGGACCATTTATTGAATCGTTTTTCCTCATATTTGCTATATTAATATTCTAGGAACAAATATTAGTAAAAATAAGCATTTTTGCATTTTTTTTTCATATTTAATTTAGCATTTTTGCAGTACAGATAAAACAATCGATATCAAAATCTTTACTAATATTTAAAGCTGAAGAGTTTGTTTGTTAATCGTTAATCTCAAAAACTACTGGTCCAATTTGAATAATTCTTTTGGTGTTGGATAGCCCATTTTTCGAGGAAGGTTAGGCTATATATCACCACGCTAAGACAAACAGAAGCGGAGCCATAGGGATGAAACCGCTGTTCGGAGCTAGTAAAATTACTATAAGCAACGAACAATGCTCACATAGCTCCTAGGACCTAGATACTCTGCTACTCTATACTCTATAGATTAGTAATTATAAAAAATTAATTATAACCAAGGTGTTGGAAATATTACTCATAACATGTTTTGCATGTCCATAAAAATAAAAAATATCCATTGTATATTGATTTATAGATTGCAAGTGAATGTAATTATTGTTAATTGTAGCATGATGCTATAATTATTATAGGAGCAGATGTACGAGATAGATAAAAGGTCTATTCGTAGATAATTTGTCCTTAGAGATTATTATGTAGCATTAGTACCTACTATAACAGTGTAACAAGTAGGTAACTAAGGATGTTCCTTATAAGTCGAAAGACTGGAAGTCATAATTTTGTGTTGATAGATCAATTTATGCATTATTGTATCATTTACATAAATTCTCTTACTACCTAGCTGCTTTAACAAATACCGACATTATCATTTTGTAACCATCATAAAGATATTTTTACTCATTACATTTTATTGATTAAGTCTGCATGGAATTTAAAACTAAAAATTCCTGAGGCACAAATAATCATATAATACTATCAAGACCATCTATAGCAATTAAAAAAGTGTCCGCTAAAATCATCAAATGAAGGTGGCACTATTGTAGCAGATTGAAAATTTTAAAGAGAGCTTTTTCTTATTTCAAAGGTATTGTGCAAATAAAAAAAAATATCGATCCATAAAAATTTATTTTTACACACACAATAATTGGGTAAATATAAATAATATATTTTACAAATTTCACCATACCCATTAATAATACCTACATATATCAACGGTCAGTAGATAGGTATTATCTCTGAAAAATATACCTACTAACTTAAATTAGGTATGAAATATATCCTGACTATAGTCTATGCTGAAAAATAATAAAAAGTCGCTCATTTACGACAAAACGAGAACAATGGTCAATGATAGATAACGTTTTAAAATGCTTATATGTTTTTAACACGCAAAGAAAAATAACAATAATAACATAATTCCTATACCTATATTACACCAAACGTTACATTATGAAGATAAAAGTTATTTACATTAAAATCGTTCTTATTTCAAACAATCTTATATACTCAATTTAGTTGCTACAAGAGCATACCACATATGTTGAAAATACGACCATAGCCAATTTTCGGTGAGTGGGTTGAAGAATAGTCCATATACTTCATTTACTTGACAGTTATCTGAAAAAGGAAACTCAGCATTATTCACAAGCTTTCTGGCCGTATTATAATATAGGTATAGATATACGCTTATATTATTCCTATATCTTAATACTATTAAAAAGGCGAAAGTTTGTATGGATGTATGGATGTTTGTTACTCTTTCACGTAAAAACTACTGAACCGATTACAATGAAATTTAGCACACATATAGAGGGTAACTTGGATTAACACATAGGATAGGTTTTATCCCGGAAATCCCACGGGAACGGGAACTATGCGGGTTTTCCTTTGAAAACGCGGGCGAAGCCGCGGGCGGAAATCTAGTTATATTATACTGGCTTTCATGGCCGCAGTTGCTAGAGATCAGACATAAAAATCATCCCATAAAGTCTTTAATATTTAGTTTAGCATTCATGCTTTATAAATATGACATAAAATATTACAAAGAAAATAAAATATTCGATTACGAAGCGGGATTCGAATCCGCGTCTTTTTGCCAAACCGGGATAACGCCTAGCCTTTCTGCTACCCGTGAATCCGCCAGAGCAATCGAATTTCTTCTACTCTTTCAGTAAAGGGTCTCCCCTCGCCTTCCATTGAAACATTATTACAATATGGTATTGATGGAACGCGGCCTTAGTTGAATTTTTAATAAGAGCTATTACGCACTGTCGACCAGTCGCCGGCGACTCAGTCTCTCGGCGACCAAAACAGAGAAACTAGAGGCAGGAAACCAAGCCGAGCGACAGTATTCTAAGTACATTCGTGCAGAATCCGGTCCCTACAAGAGTCGGTACAACAGTTGCTTGCAGTGTGAACGCTCCCATTTGAAGCCGTGCTTCTATTGGTCGCCGGCGACCGCCAGTCGCCTGTGCGTCGCCACAACGCGGCGAGTCGCCGAGTCGCCGGGACGACTGACAACTAAGTGCGCAAGCCCCTATTTAAACTATAGTAAGTCACAGTCGCCTGGTCGACACTCGACAGTGCGTAATAGCTCTAAGTTCTCATGTCAAGTAGGTATGTTAATGTAAGTATGCCATTTCCGGCAGAATTACTTCGCAAATGTATATTCAGCAACATTTTATCGAATTAGTATTATTAATGAAATTGTAAATGTATTACAGATTTTATTTATGCTTACAAATAAGTATAAGAACTATGTAACTTTATAGAAAATAATAATTACGCTTTAACTAGAAACACAAATTATTTCATTACCTAAGTAACTAAAATTTTGAATTGAATGAAAATTTATTCACCGCTGTGTTTGGGTAAAATTTGACAAAAAATAGTACACAGGTCACTGCAAGAGTTGAATTCATTAGGCCCTGACTAATAGCTCGGAGTAATTAAAAAAAGGTAAGTAGGTATTTTAAATATTATCTATGTTTTCAGTACTAAACTATAGTTTTGAATTATTGCAAAAACATTTAACATAAAAGTTAACGACAACGTAGTTAAATACACTATTAAAAAAAACAAATAAAATGGCTATTTTAATTGTACTTTTAGTGGAATTTTTTCTAAAAGTTAAAGTTTAGTCGCGTTTTAGCTATGAAACTGTAGTTCAATTTATATGATAGTAGTTTGACTTGATAAAATAGGTCTAGGATAAGTTATATGTTATATTTCAAGGATCAACAAGAACCTACATCTAGCTTTCGTTCTGACTAGTCACTAGTTTATTGATTATTTTAAAAATTGTCAAATGAATTATATTCTTATATAATAGAAACATTGAAATTGATATTTTAGTTTTATGGCATTCAAATGCTTTACAAATATAAATTTATAAAGAATAGAATAAGTTCGATCGCTCTGGCGGGTCACGAGTGGCTGAGTTGGTCAGGCATCCGCCCCGGAATGGCGCGAAAGAATGCGGGTTCGAGTCCCGCCTCGTGATCGAATTTTTTATATCCATACTAATATGTATTATAAATGCGAAAGTAACTCTGTCTGTCTATCTGTTACTCAATCACGCCTTAACTACTGAACCAATCTGCATGGAATTTGATATAGAGATATTTTGATACCCGAGAAAGGACATAGGATAGGTTTTATCCCGGAAATCCTACGGAAACGGGTTTTTCTTTGAAGACGCGGGCGAAGCCGCGGGCGGAAAGCTAGTTCTTTATAAATTTATAATAGAAACATTACTGATCTCTAAGTACTATCTACTTACATTTCTGCAGTATAGCGCCAACTTCGTCAGGGGTTCTGAATTTGTAATATTGATGGAGTCCTTTGGGTACCAAGTTCAAAACATTTTCCGCCATAAATATAACACAAAATTGTGATATGCGTGTTCTGTTCGGCGTGGTTATGAATATTTTTCCACCTGGTTTCAGAGTTTGTACACAGGAGTCTAGGAATAGCTCCACATTGGCCACATGGTCAACAATCTCGGAAGCAACGACTGCATCGTAATAGTTGACGAATGTTTGTGCATGCTCCTGTAATTAGAAATAATGGTATATTAAGATAGAAAATTAAACTACGAGGACGACGAATAGCAAATTACGTCCGCCAAAA
>CAJQZN010026666.1:0-11687 GCA_907164685.1 Colias eurytheme
ATAAAATTAATAGCTTCATTTGATTGTGACACGTCGCACCGACAAGACGTGTGTATTTACGAATAATTTAGTAGCGTTCCGAGTGATATTGTGAATAAAAAATGAATCTATACCGAGGTTTATTGTATCAATTTTTACGCTCGCGTGATATCATGTTGTTTGAGGGCTCATTTGAATTGATTTGATTTACTTATTTATTAGCTTGGAAATGGGTTAATCATCATTTTTCGTATATATGCAATTTGAATACATTAGTGGTTGTTGAGGTGATGAATATTAATCAAACACAATTTTATGTTTATATTAGAAAAGAACTGCTCGTGACTTCTTTCGTTATCTATAATTAATTAATGATTATTAGTAAGGGCAACATTTAGTCTTCTCCCAATCGTAGACAGAGAAACCAAATAAATTTATGTGTCACATTGTTTGATAGTTACGGACTTGTTACGGACACTTAAATCGATTGTTGATGAAAATTTTGTAGAATTTTTGCAGCTTTATCTCACAAAAATGGAATAGTTTATATAACGATAAAAAAAGGACTACCTAGTGAAAGCCGGGAATAGTGGCTTGTTTTAAATTTATTCTAGATGTAGGTTCAACCAATATACACAGCGAAAACTCGTATATGTATACCAAAACCTAGTCGGAATACGTGTAATTTTGGATTTTGATTAACTGGCAACGTGAAACGCAATCAAAAGACTCGAATATCAAAGGGTTTATTACAACCAAAAACCGATTTCAGCTCCTTATGTTGCGATATACGTCCATTGATTTAGAATCCACTAAATCTGGACAAGCGTTCATAAATACAGAATTTCTATGTTTACGCGATATGTTCGGTTGAAGTCAGGGTTGCCAGCTTATTTATTTAGTTGTATAAGGGCTGAAATATCTGGAAAAGTCTTTCGTCATATTGTATTCAGAAACGTTATGTAAAAGATTTTGAAGTTGCTTTGATCCTATTTATTATATTCAAAAAGGCGCAAAACTTCAGTAAAAAATCAGTTTGTTAAAAGTTTAATAATTTCGGCTTACTGACATTATACTAAATACTCTAAGATTTATACTCCTTAATTTTTTTTAATTACCTGTAAGTGACAACCCTAACGCTTACTATTATTCATCGTAAATCGCTCTTATTTTCGGTGATGTTTACGCGATTTCGGATAGAATTAACCCAGTTATTTTGGAATGAATCGTATTTCTTACGGATTATGATATAATTTGAAATACTCTATTTTTAACCGTTTAAGACCATTTTCAAGCTGCATTATGGAAGATTCTCAAACAAATATTGCTGGAATAATAAAAGATGCAATTATCTTGCAGAAAATGCCCTTACGTAACAGTTTACAATATAACAGTTTTTAGTGGCTCATTAATATAAACAAAAATTTCTAATTATCGATTCAAAACATAATATTTTTATACATAATGCTATAAGTAAAAACTTTTTAAATACAGGTAGGTACACAGTACACACCATTAGGTGCTTCCACATGCTCTAGTTTATGATCACAGTTCATGAAAAACCTGTGATTCCATTAGACCATTATTACAAGAAAATTAGTAATTCCATTCCCAATACTGAATTACCAAGTAATCAGCAGTTCAACAGGATTCATTAATATCGTAGTAGTACCGGAATTGTTTATTTTATTTTTAGATGTTTGGCTGTGTCCGGCTTACAGGAATTTAATTTCGACTAACTCGATTCGGATACTATGTGCCAGTGGTTCTCAAGTGCGATACACCTCCAAAGTTTGTCGTTTAACTAAAGGACATATTTATTATTAGACAGTGTTTAATTTTATTTATTGAGCCCTTATTATTCCATGACATTTCAACACAAATTACAACAAAGTTACACTTAAGAAGATAATATTGATATTAATAATGTAATTCGGATAAATGCCCTGGCGCCTTTCGGGTATAGGCCTCCTCCAACTGTCCCCATTTCCTCCTGTTGCCAGCTGCCTTCATCCAGTCTCTTCCCGTCAATTGCAGAATATCATCAACCTAGTATTTGTATTCTCTTTGCATCAACCCAGTGAGCCTTTGATCTGCCCTTCTGCCCCCTGTTTAATTATACACCTTCATAATGTAGTACCTCCTTTGTGAGCTTTTAGAGAAGTATTTCTTCCATAACTGAACTCCCAGAACTGTGGACAAAAAAAGAAACAATACCAATATAAAAAAGCATAGAATGGTTATATAGTGTTTAGTTTAACACCTTCATAATGGAGTGTTTGAGCTATAATGAGGTGTATTTGTTCCATACCAATAACTGAAAATTAAAGAAGACAACAGAGGAGTTTGTGGTAATTGAAAAAAACATGCATGTTATATGTGAACAATTGTAAATATATTTTCTAAAAGCACTCCTTTCAAACATTTTATCATCAATAATTAGTAGCTCACATTTTAATAATAGCTTCTCGAGTAGCAATCATTAATATAATATAACTAGCGGTCCGCCCCGGCTTCGCCCGTGGTACATATGAAAAATAGATGTTGGCCGATTCTCAGACTTACCCGATATGCACAGAAAATTTCATGAGAATCGGTCCACCCGTTTCGGAGGAGTATGCAGACTAACATTGTGACACGAGAATTTTATATAATATAATATAATATTATATATGTAATTCAAAACCTTGGGTACGCCACCGAAACTTTGAGAACCGCTGTCCCATTCTAATGAGATTTCAGTCGGAATTGCGAAGGTCATTTTGTTTGTTAAAATTACTCTTTGACATCGTTGATTTTGATAGTGCAAAAAGTTTAATTCTGTTTGCTAGTGTAGTTTACGATTCTGTATCTGTAGGGCGCTTGAATCTGCCATTGAGATGTTGAGTGCTCGTGGACATAGTCAAGAGGCGTGTTTAATATGGGTTAGTATGGGGACTGTAATTAGTGTTCTTTTGGCGATGTTTGAGAACTTTAGACTGGCCATTGAGTAGGAAGGGGTATAGTTTAGTATTCGGAATGTTATATTGTTAATAATAACAGGCTTGTTTTTATTTGCATAACCATCGAATATTGATTTTATATTGATAATTATTTGTTAAATAAGAGAAGGACAATGTCTTTATTTTGGATTGGTTTAAGAGATTTCAGATATCAATATGTATTATAACTTAGAAAATTATATTTGAAAATTAAGCAAAAGTATGGTATTTGAAAATTGCGCCAGCTGTTTTTGTCAAATAAGAAATTACGTCGTCGATGTATAATAATTATAAGTTGTCATCCACAATTCACAAATAAATCTTATACTATATTTTAAAACATGTTCTCAGAATAAAAATTACGATCAAATCAAACAGCACTTACAGGGAGCAATAATACAAGTGCAATTGTGCAATTGCAGTTCAATGACCTCGTACACACCTCACACTAGATTACAACAAATTATCTAATAATAAGCAATGAGTACTGCGTAGTACTCATTGCTTGCACTGTATCGTTAGTACTAATTTAGAATTAAATTAGATAGTTGACTGTATGTTCCTTTGGTTTGAAATTGCCTTGCACTATGAGTTGAATGAGGAATATACCTACTTTTAATAGATTACTACATAGTATAAAACAAAGTCGCTTTCTCTGTCCCTATGTCCCTATGTATGCTTAAATCTTTAAAACTACGCAACGGATTTTAATACGGTTTTTTTTAATAGATAGAGTGATTCAAGAGGAAGGTTTTAGTATATAATTTATTATATTTAGACAAAGCGGGCGAAGCCGCGGGCGGTAAGCTAGTAAGTGTATAAATAAACCATCTATACTTACTATATTATATTATTAATATTATAAAGTTGAAGAGTTTGTTTTTAGATGGAGACTGGGGAACTACGGGTCCGATTTGAAAAATTATTTCGGTGTTAGATAGCCCACTTATTGAGGAAGGCTATAGGCTATCATCACGCTAAGACAACAGAAGCGTATCAATGTGGGTAAAACCGCGGGGAACTGCAGATAAAATATTTCGATGATTAAAAAATGATATTTGAAACTCGCATTTGTCTTAGCTTGATGATTTATATAGCATAGTCTTAAGCATAGTCTCTTCGATAAAGTGGCTATCTCACACTAAAAGAATTTTTGCAATCCGTTAAGTACTTTCTAAGACATACATTTTTTTTAATTTGCGGTCCATACAAAACATAATAAATAAATATACATAATTATATATTCAGGACAATTTTCACACACGGCACGGTCTGATCCCATACTAAGCTTTCGCTTGTGTTATGGAAACCAGATGGCTGATAAACATACATATATAATTTTGAATAAATACATAGATAGATAATTAACACCCAGACACAGAGCAAACATCTATATTCATCCCACAAATATTTGCCCCGGGTGGGAATCGAACCCACGAACTCTGGCTTGGAAGGCAGGGCCACTACCACTACCAAGCCAACTGGTAAGTCCCATATATAACATAAATATCTAACATTTAAATATATTACAAACTAGCAGTCCGCCCCGGCTTCGCCCGTGGTACATATTTACGTTTTCTCTAAATAAAAACCATCCTCGTACTTCAAGGAATATAATAAAAAAAGAATTATCGAAATCGGTTCAGCCGTTCTCGAGTTATGCGCTTACCAACACATTTTACGATTCATTTTCATATATAAGACTAGCGGTCCGCCCCGGCTTCGCCCGTTGTACATGTTTACGTTTTCACTACATAAGAACCATCCTCGTACTTCAAGGAATATAATAAAAAAAGAATTATCGAAATCGGTTCAGCCGTTCTCGAGTTATGCGCTTACCAACACATTTTGCGATTCATTTTTATTTATAAGAAGATTAATTACTCAAATACCATCTTCTCAATACTTGACAAAAATTAACGATTATATTCCACTTATCACCTAAATAAACGATGTTAATTGCATATGTTTAATTCTATTTGCATAACTAAATTATGTTAGCACAGTTAATACGATATTATACAAATGAAAGGATACTATTAGTGGGATGTATGTTTACAAAAGGGGTATATTAGACACAGACACATTTCTATAAGAAGCTATATTATATTATAAGTGTCTGATTCGCGCAACGAAATGTTATCGTCACACCAAACTACATACATCATTTACATAAAGAAACTAAACCGCTTTCAAAAAGCCAGAACTGAACAAAATCTTAATAGGACTAATAGGAAGACACTAGCTCTGAAAAAAAAAAGTATCATCAAAATTGGTCCACACAATCGAAAGTTTTAAAGAAACAAACCCAAAAGAAGTCGAATTGAGAACTTTCTTTTTGACGTCGGTTGAAAATAGGGTGGATCCTTTTTCAGTTCGTAAAAAAATACTCAAAAAATCTTCCATTTCCTCTTTACAATATAAGTTTAAATCCATTCACATTTCTAATGATAATTTAAAAACCAATAAATCACGATCCAATCTAATATATTATATAAATATTTCATTTCATTTCTATTTCCTCCAAAAAAGGGTTGGTATAAAGATGAGAGCTAGACTAAGTCTAGACATGGCACAGACGGTGACTTCCTTTACCTACGTAATTACTGTCTGACACTATGTTTGCCCTGTGGTTGCGCTTACATGGTATGGTGTTAATAGATAGTTTAGTTAGATTGGTTAGAATAAACTATGGTTATTCATTTGAATTGGAAATAAAGATGAATTAAAGCAGGATTAATTCATTATAATAATTATGCTACTAAGCTTTTCATATTAATTTCATTTTTATTAGAACTATCAAAGTTTTCTTCCGCTTTTACATGCAAAAGTTTTTCAAAATCTCTCTTCATAAATAACAAATCGACATCATTTTTAAATCGTAATTGCCTTAGGAATTTGAAAGTTGCAAATATATTTTATTCAAATAATTGACAAGAACATTGTCAAAACGCAAACATTCCGAGAAACTCACAATTACTTCATGTAACAATAACGGGTAAAAGCGAGCGGTATGAATATTAAAATGGTTCCGTCGAAAGAATAAAAAATTGGTTGTCTGTAAAGTCGGTTTACTGACGATAGTTGAACGTGACAACGTCCGATTGTGCTTCTTTGTCGCTCTTTCCGCGCTCTCGCTTGCACTTCAAGTCTTACATGGAACGCCTCAGAGCGAGGTAACGCCGCATGAGTCATGTTTTTTCGTGCGTGCAGCCGGCTATATCGAATTATAAGACGTTGTCACGTCAAAAAATAATAACCTTAAAAAAACAGATATTACTACGGGTCTGGAATATACATTAAATTGTCATTAATACATGAAAATACAATTATGTGCATTCAACATTTTTTATTCCAGGATTGTTACCGTATTTTACAGCATCTTAACATTCGAGAGAAAAAAACTTGAATGTTTTCGATTTATCAGTTTTAATGTCTGCTAAGGAAGATGACATAATAATACATAATATAATAATAGAGTTATGTATCCTACGACGTCTCTACTCACGTGATAATCGTTCTAAAGTTTTATATCAGTCTGCTTTCCATCCTTGAGCAATTAAACAGGATTTACTCGGCTCTTACAAATAATATATCCCATCTTGGTACTTACAATATTAAAAGTTGACAATCATCCACCTTTGACTTCATTCAATTAAGATAACACCTGTAATTTCTATCGAACCGCCCTCTCCGTTTCTTTAGCAAGCATAAATAAATTAAGTTCAATGAATTTCACCAAAGAACCCAAAAAGCCAGCAATCATTTATCCATCACAATGGACACCGTTATCCGTGATGCAGGATGAAAAATAATTATACTTTTCAATGTCCGGAACGGTATTGAAGTGGCATACTTTTTTTGAGCGCATTATTTAAGCGCATTGCTCTGATATGACACGTATATGCTTGTGTGCGTGTGTTGTTGTGTGGCTGTATGTGTGTTTGTTTAGGCTTTGTTTAATGCGAATATATAATTTTAGTTTTAGATTTGTTTAGGAACATTTGTACCTAGTACCTACTATATTTTATATTATCAATCAGATCATCTAATTAGAATAATATCCCTTGCTGATATTGCGATGGTTTAATGCATTACCTGCCTTATAAAGATCCGAGTTAGATTTAAATTGCCACTTTCAAATATATGACATAATCAACAAAATGCGATTTGTAGAATGCATAAAAGATCAAAATGTGATCTCAATATTTAAAACAATAAATAAACGTCCATTTGAACGGATTATGTATAGCCACCAATAATTCCGAAGTATTTGAATTCCAGCCATTAAGCTGCAAAGCGGGCAATAACACTGAAGTCGGTGGAAATGCAGAAGAGATTAATATCACACGCCGGATAGGATGCCGTGACGCGTTTTGGGTATTCTCTCATCGCAAGCTAGGATATGTCTTCCCTATTTTTAAATTGTAGCTGCAAACTGAAACTTTTTATTCAACTAATATTTTGTCAAAAAATGAAATTCATCTTCATCAGTACATATACGTTACCACTGCTGGGACATGGACTTCCTATGAGGGTACTAAAGGCCAAATCCACCACGCTGGCCAAGCGCGGGTTGGCGGATGACAGATGTCGTCGAACTTTTGATTCTTCGACATGTCGGTTTCCTCACGATGTTCACTGTTCGAGCAGTGGTGATGTTACAACATGCGCAGATAAATTGATTGCGCCTAATCTCGAACCCCGGACTTATCAATTCGAAGTCCGAGGTCTCACCTCTGAACCACTGCTATAAAATTAAATTTGGCAAATTATTAGGTTTTTAGTATGACCTGTGAAACTGTATACGTTTTTTATATTTTGTTCTTTTATTTAAAGTTTTCTAGCTATATTGTTTCATCTGATTGTATTTCCATAACGGTCAACTTATATTGCTCTTTCACCTAAAAATAACAAAACAAATGTGATTAGGTGGGTGAAAGTTATTAAAATAGATGGTCTAGGATACTTTTTATACGAGGAACGCGTGGGCCGTCAAGCAATCATTCATAAAATTTATTCAGGCACTAGAAAAATATAGCTTCAACTTATGAATCTTAATGACTTGGTATAATAGACTGGAGAGAATGATTGTGTGGAACTAAACCGAATAACACTTCAGAAAAGTGTTTTGTTCATATTTACTGTTTTGTTAGGGAAGTACCGGTACTACGACATATCTATATATATAAATCTCAAAGGTGACTGATATAGTGATCTATCAACGCACAGCCCAAACCACTGGACGTATCGGGCTGAAATTTGGCAAGCAGGTAGATGTTAGGACGTAGGCATCCGCTAAGAAAGGATTTCCCGAAATTCTTGCGGGAACAGGGAAAAACGGGGATGCACGTAGGTACAAAGTCGTGGGCGGAAGCTAGTACATTATATTATTAAATACTTATCATAAAACAGCAAAGTTTGAGTATCTGACTTACATGTGTAATAATAAGCAATATCCTTGCAACGCTACGAGCCCTATAAAACAAGTGACACACGCTCAGACCAGGCACAATCTTGTAAAATAAACAAGATTAGAGAAGACATTAAGAGACATTGTTTGAGCTTTTGATCATTCAGTCACCACCCAAAAGGAAACACGTAATACAAACTTAAACTCAAACATTTATTTATTCAATTAGACTTCTAGAAGCACTTTTGAATGTCATAACAGTTTTAACATTGACCACCGATTCGGAAGGCAGTATCTATGAAGAAGAACCTGCAAGAAACTCCATAGTTGCTCTTTTAAAATCGTGTAAATTTTACATTTATTAATATTACAGAAAACCAAAATATTCCCAAAAATATTCTTACCCTGCACGTGGATCACACACCTATATACGATGCGTGTGACAGTTGAAAGTCTGCCAAAACGTCAGATAGTCAACGCATTAACACGGCGCACTGGATTCCGTAGTTAGGCATTCCTCTTAAGAATTATAATTAAAACTGAACATGGCTCCCGAAAACCTTGGATTAATGTTTGTTATGGTTACATTATGTCATGGAAGCATGTTTACGACACGTTAATTAACTTTTAAAATAATTGTATTATGATAGAAGTATTAGAAGATAGGAATTAATCCATAATTCCGGTAATTTAGAAATCAGATTCTTTACCGTTAAGAGGTAAAGATCGGACTAATCGTAAAGAAGTATTAGTCCCTTCCATTTTAGTTATTTATTCAATTAAAACTGTGACAATTTGGCTGAAATATTACGCAGAAAATTTTCTTTTACAGGTCACATATCAAGTGATATATCACAATAATGTCCAATGACTTGATGACCTAACATTATTAAAACTGGATGAACTTTATCACTATCATCATAATCAGCCCATTTGCCACTTGCATTGATTTCTTCTATTTCAGAAGATTCTTAGATCATTATAAGCCCATTTGCTACCACCACAAGATCAATATAAACCTATACAATTATCATCATCAGCTCATACATTTGCTATCACCTCTTCTGTTTCTAATTTGACGTTTTCTCAGAGTAACATCTATACATTTGAACCAGGTGTGATTCAGCAGTCAGGGTGAAGTGACCCGCAACCCTGAGCGAGGTCAGCCACCCTGCACATAAACACGCCTGTTTGTATGTTCGTCTCGAGGCCGTTTCACTTGCAGCAATTTACGTCGTTACGATAATAAGTTGAAATCACATTTCAGGGTTCCGTAGCGTTTTGTGGGGTGTAAACTTTAGTAAGGGCGAGAGGATTGAAATGGTAAGGCCCTTATGTCTATGTTTACACAAAGCTAGCTAGCTAATTCTCTAGGACTGTGACCAAAATAATAATTTTCAACGCATAGCCCAGTACCAGTGCACTTAGGTAAAAAAGACAATTTGCAACAAAGAACTAATTTCCAGGAATAAGTTCGAAAAATAAATTAAATGATAATAGTTTCATGATGAATGAAACAGTTACTGTGATTCTGCTTTACCTATCATTGGTCGGATATTTATGAAATTTGATATAGCCAGATAAAATAAAGATTTTTTATTGCACAAAGGTACCCCAATGTGTCAATAAGTAAAACAGTAACATCAAATATGTTTTAGTAATCCACTTCATTACTATTTAATTTATTTTCGATACCAATTACAATTTACAATACTGCATTAAATAAGCTACTTTCGATAGTCTTATTTCCCAATCCTAACCATCCGTATGAAATATTAATTACCCACAAAAAGTGGGAGAACCCGCGATTCAGGGAAACTTTTTTCCCCGTCTGCCTCGCTTCCTGCCCATTGATCAATTCACTAATCTACATAGATAGGTTTTATTGTCCGTCTGTCACTTACGCCCTTGTTATGACGGCAACTGCTTTGACTATCTTTGCAATTATGTGACAATTTATTTTGTGTATTGGATAGGTATTAGATAAGTAATTAGTTTAGGTTTTTGCGTTTATAAAAACTTGTGTTTGAAGGTATAATGTTTGTAGTATTCATTACTGAATTCTCTGTATGCAGTTTAATGCTATTTTCTCAGGTAGGTATTTGATACCTACATTGAAGTAATGACATTCTTCTGGCTTTGAAAAGATTATTTTCCAAACTAAGCAGTTTATTCGGTATAATAATCAATATCTAGATAAAATATTATGATGTTGTTATTTTATTTAATCTGTCTACTTTCGATGCTGCTGAAGTACAGTACAAAATTTTACAATTTTTATTTTCGCATGCACATAATAAGCAGAAGGTAATAAAATTAAAGACGTTAATTTATTCACAAATACATTATACTTATGTAAAATATTCCGTACATAAACGTACAAAATAAATAAGAGCGAGTGTAAAACAGTGGCGTTCCAAATGGCCATTTGTAGACCTTGGCAGGCGAGCGGTTTACGTTATTCCAAATTTAACGCGATGCATTTCCTTTTGATGTGCGCGTGCGCAGGGTAGTGTAGGAGCTGCTGATGGATCGCAGTGCGTGTTTTCAGAGTAGATGGGAAATAATATGTTAATGTTGTAATTGTTTATTCTTATATTGACTTAGAAATTGTAGCATTGAAAAAAATAAAAAAAAATTTAATTTTTTTAATATTATGTTGTAACTATGAGAATTTAAAGGTGATGTAAATTCTGAATAAGACTCAACTAATAATATGACATAATACCTACTTCACAAATTTTAAATAGCTCTTATCCTGATCTAGGCTGATTAAAGTGCAACATACTGCTAATTAAATATTACAAAATGTATTCTGCCGTTCTTGAATTATAAATTGTATCACTAACTAGATTTATTTTTAAAAACATGTACTTAACTCAATTTATTTTATAGGTAAGTACATAAAGATATCGATAGATGACCTATTTATCTAATAACTGCCCATGATCAGCAGCTCTCAAGCTATACGTGTTTAAACTTGCCCACAATTAATCTTTGAGGATTTCGTGACTCAATTTCGGTTTTTGGGTTGCCATTATAATTGCATTTTTCGTATTCATTTATTACGTGAAATGACAAAACAGGTACGAGGTTAAAAAACAATGTGTTTGAATGGGTTAAGAACCCTAATTATGTGGGTCATTGTTTTTATTTATATTGCACGCCTCATAAGCGAAGCGTTGAGGTGGGTACTACTGTCACTTCGCGCAAAACATCTGATTTTTCAAACTTAAAATGTCTTTATGTATCATACATTGCACTTGTAAGATAATACATACACACACATATTAAGAAAAAACACTATTTTTAAC
>CAJQZN010026669.1:0-19674 GCA_907164685.1 Colias eurytheme
AAAAAAAAAAGAAAAATATAACATGGCGGCCATCCGCACCGTCTCGACGAGAAAATTTTTCCCGCTATAATATTTTCACCGCGAGGCGTGGGTTGCCACTAATTGGATTCCTGTTACAATAAACGCGTCAACCCTCGCCGCAAAAAAACACCCCTATTTAAAACTTTGGAGATAAAGTACGAAATAAAAACAGAAGGCAATTTTGATTACCTACGAACTTTGTTTATTTACATAAGAAATGAAGCATTTTTATGTACTGTGCTTAGAAATTCTATTTCAAAATTAAGAAGTTGCTAGATGAAATGATGATGATGGATGACCTTGAAGTTCATAATTATGCTAAATATCACGACATGCAAAGCGATCCTGTCATTGTCGATAAATCAACATTGATAATTAAATTCGATTGTAGGTATCTACCTGCTACAGTAGGATCTTTATAAATTACTCACAATCTTTTTATTTTTATAAAAATAACTAGATTTCCGACCGCGGTTTCATCCGCGTTTTCAAATAAAAACCCGCATAGTTCCCGTTTCTGTAGGATTTCCAGGATAAAAAGTAGCCTATGTTTTATTCTGGGTCTTCAACTATCTACATACAAAATTTCATTGTAATCGGTTCAGTGGTTTTAACGTGAAAGAATAAAAAACATCCATTTTCACAAACTTTCGCATTTATAATATTAGTAGGATTATATTTAGCAAGTATAATTATCAGTATATGTATAATATATTCCATTTTAGCAGAAATTGCAACACGAGAGCCGTTTAAAAAATTAATGGAGTAAGTTGGACAGGAATGGACCAAGTCACCGATATTGGATGCGAATGTCATGAAAATATGTTTAAAAATTCTTTCATAAAAGCGAAAAACGCTTATGAATTAAATACAAATAGAGGGAAGATGGGTTTTAATGCAGTTGGTGCATGGCTTGAAAAACACAGATTTGTATAAATATTTAAAAAGGTTTTTAGAGGCAAGTCCTATAAAATTTATTTGAAACCTGAAAATCCATACTAATATTATAAATGCGAAAGTAACTCTGTCTGTCTGTCTGTTACTCAATCACGCCTTAACTAGTGAACCAATTTGTATGAAATTTGGTATAGAGATATTTTGATACTCGAGAAAGGACATAGGATAGGTTTTATCCCGGAAATCCTACGGGAACGTGTTTTTCTTTGAAAACGCGGGCGAAGCCGCGGGCGGAAAGCTAGTAAATAATATGTGAAAAAGTTCTTCAGATACAATATACCAAGAATCCATTACAAAGGTTATATATTTTATTCTAATATATACAGAATATAATATATTAAAATCGCTATATTATAATCTATTTATTTATAGTTTTTTAGTTTTTTTACTTTATAGTTTCATATTTCATATGAACAGGGAAATACAAAAATTATCGTAGGTATTCTTAAACAGTTAATTTATTATACCTAGTTCTGACTTGATACAAATATTAATTAAACTACAAATAATATTTAAAAAAAATGTCTTTGGCAATGAGATTTTATACTCACTAATAATCTCACGATTACTAGTAAAGTCCTGTGTGGGGTAGTGGGGGGGGGTAGTGTAGTGGGGTAAAGGGCAGATGCATTATGCATACATCTGTTGCACTGATCGATTTTCTTTAGGTACAAATAGGTGATCAGCCTTTTGTGTTCTGCCAGACCGAGACATTTTGTTTCTTCGTCTCCACCGGGATCGAAGAAAAAAACCTCTCGATTAATATAGCGTCTAAATAACTGCACCTTGCAGTAGTGGCTCAGTAGTGATGAGCTTGGACTTCAAATCAATAATTGTGTTCTAGACCAGGCGTGTGTGCAGGAAATAAATGGATTTTTCAATTTATCTGCGCTTGTACATAACATCGCCACTGCTATACAGTCAAGGAAAACATTGTGAGGAAACTGAAATATCGAAGAATCAAAAGTTATAATTATTGTTAAATATATAATAATCATAGGCATGAGATACTCATATTATTGATACAAAATATTTATACCTATTAGAATCAATATTGTTTAAGAAATCCAATGTAGTTAGGTAAAAGTTTTTACGAGCTTTTGCTTAATACAGGAAAATGTACAAATTAATAAAAACCTGTAAGGTGGTGCTTCGGGAGAGGATTGAAACACTAAGACTGCTGATTAAATACTGCGTTTATTTGAAATAACACATGCCTGTTTAAATATGTAGCTACAAAACTAACTAACTTATCTCTACATCTCAAACCTAACTGTGACTCGCTAAGAGAAGATACAAGAAGAAACAAAAACATAGTACATACAGCACTTTTTTTGTGTGGTGTCTCTCAATGTTCAGATCGTTAATAAGTTCAATGTCCAGAAGGGCTTCTAAAGTGGGTGAACTAAAGGTTCACCCTGGTAGCGACATGCGCAAGGGCGTCCCCCCTTGACGGGGATCTCGAACCTTGGCTTGGGCTGTCGCTTGAGTGGAGGAGGCCGGAAGGGCCCTAGTCGGACGGGTCATAAAGCACACACATATACGTCCATAACATGATAACTACGTATAAAAGCAATAAACTTGCGATAAAACAGTTACACTTAGGTAACCGCAATAATGAACAAGTATATCTTATTAATGGTTTTTATATTTCAAAGTGTTACTTCATATTTTGTACCTACCGCTCTTGAAAATAAAGAAGTCATAGAACATGAAATTTTTGAAAACAATGATGTGAGATCAAAAGAATATTATGCACATATTGAAGTAGTTTCAAAGGTTGAAAATAATAGTATTGATGATAAACTTACAAAAAGATCACTTGAAGAACACAAGGATTATGAATATGTATATAAATTCTAATGGAATGAAGGAAGTTCTGATTTTAAGTGCTATTAACTATCCGTGCTCCCGTGGTTTTACCAGATCTCTGTGGGGACACTGTATTAAATGTGAAGAGTAAGTTATTTTTTTCCTTTTAAACCGGATAAACATAAAATAGTTTGTTCTGATGTTGCAAATAAATAAATGAATCCAAACAACGATCGTCACTAACAAGTTAAATTAAATTAAAATGTATTATATTCTCATAACTATACTAACATTATAAAGCTCAGGAACTACTTATGTCTGATTTGAAAAATTCTTTCAGTGTTAGATAGTCCATTTATCTAGGAGAGCTATATGTTTATATCATCAAGTCACCACCCACTATAGTTCTGTGCTCAGACCAACAGGAGCGCAGAAATACGTGTAAAACCACAGAGCACAGTATTATTTATGTATATTATGTAAATGATGATAAGAAATTCAACGATAAACTCTGAACGAAAGTTATCTCAGTCTGTCTCAAGTATTGTAATCATGAAGCGGTGTCTCGTATTAGTCGCAATTATTTTGTCTCTTAATATTTGCGTAAATTCATATTCCGTGTATCCTAAGAAATCAGAAATAGCTGACCATGAAGATGTTAGAGTAATAGATATTATGAGTGATGAAATTGAAAATGACGATTTCGCTGTAAATGATCAAAAACTAATAAGACACCGTAGAAATGATTACGATGACTTTGCTGGTTTTATCACTATAAATGGTAAAAGTGAAGACATCGCTTACATAGGATATGTAAATAACTGTGCTGTTGGTTGGACAAAAGACACTTGGGGGATCTGTATCACTTGTGCTGAGTAAGTTTTCAACTAACTTCAAAAAATGGAGGTCTCATTTCAATTGTATTTTTTTGTTTGTTAACTCAGAACTTTCCACTGGGTGAACTGATATTGATATATATCTTTTTTTATTTGAAAATTGGTTCCGGGCAAATGGTCCTATTTAAATTTCGTAAAGTTATGATCATTTGGAGGCGATTTAGTTTTTTGATAAAAAATAAATATTGTTGAGTTCAAATTAGTTATTAATCGAAGATATAAAAGATGATGCTTAAATTTGGATACAAGGAATAATAGAAATAATATAAAGATGAGATGATGAAAGTTATACGAGGACAGTTTATAAAAATATATATTTTTAAATAGATTATTGATTAAAAACTGTACTCATTTTATAAAGAAGAGGAAAGATCCGGGCTGTTTGATCTCTCGAACTTTAACATGTACGTATAGTCATTGATAAGGTCGTTCTAAAGAATCGCTATTAATTATTTTTATAATTACAATATAAATTATTATTATAAAACAAACTGCGAAAATCTTATGAACCACTCTTGTGATCTTATAAGGATTCAAAAACAAATTGTATTTTCATAACTGATTTTTTTACGTTTTGTAAACATCCAAAGAATGAAGAATTTTGTTTTAAGACCAGGAGCTCGTGCTGAAAAGTTTTATATTTTATGTTTTTATTTAAAAATCTCTACATGTACTTTGATTTAAATTTCCACATTAAGATAATTATTACATTATTGAGTTGCTACTTATTTTGTTCCATTACCGATAACACAGAATAATAACTAGTAGCTAGAGGCATTGTCACGCGAAATTGAATCTTAACATAAACGTATAGAGTCTATAAGCGTTTTAATCAAAGTTTTTTTTTTCAGGTACCAGAAAAAATACGGCACCATTGGCGCAGGCTGCTGAAGAATATAATAATATCAGTTAAATAATAAATAAAAGATAATATTCAGAAGCATATTCTAAATATAATAATGAGTTATCTTTTCAAATATATCTGTTTTTAATAATGCAACATAAGAAAAATATTTTGTTCAGAAATGTTTAGAAAAACTTTATAGTTATCTATATTGTTTAAAATGTTTTCAAATACATGGTTTTCATATTAAAATGTTTTTTTTTCTATTATTTTTAATTATCATATAATATATGATAACCGATTATGTCACATTTTTACATCTTTGAAATGTAGAAAATAGAAATAATGTAATAAAATAAATAATATTTCATTTAACAAAAGCAATAGCATAAAAAGCGAGTACATATCTACAGTCATTCAAATAATACAGTAATAACATAATATGAATGAATGTTAAAACCGTTAAAAAACAGTTAAACATTCCCCACAAATAAAGCCTTGACATTGAAACAAAGTAAGTGACAGTCTAAATCTACATCAAATAATTAATTTTTTACAAGACTCATTTGATTATCTTTTTAAGTCACAATTACAATGCATAAAAAATACTGTGAAGGGTAACAGGTAGTACAAGGTAACTAGTCCAGAATTAAACGCAATGGCTAGTCGTCAACACGTCTAGACCAGGCTTTATTTAATTCATTCATTGTAGACTGTACTATTTTTATTGTTGTCATAGACTATAGATCGCGTTAAAAAAAAACATAGTGATGTTCGAAAATTTCAAATCGGATTTCAAATTGAAATGGCGGCAATATTTGGCAGCATCTCTAGGTGAGTTTTCTCATTTTTTTTATGTTAAATAATTATTATATCGAATTAATATTAACAATTATACATGTTCAATATAATTATATTACTTCTGTATACTTTACCATTCAGTTTATCTGATAAAGAATTTTTTATTCTTTTATTAATTAGGTAGGTCCTCAATATTTAATGTTATTTGTTTAAAACTTAAAAATAAAACATTGTGTTTTTTAATTATAAGCATACACGTTACATATTCGATACTGGCCGCATAAAAATGAATAACAAAAGGTTTTTTTAATAATAAATTAATTTAACAACTGAGTTTCATAATATTATGCACTACACGAAAACGAAACCTTGAGAAATATTATTTAAGCTGCAGTTTGAACAATGAACATATTGTGGACGAAACTGTAATAAATTTATATACTTACTTCCTATTAAAATTCGCATACTAGATACATACTTAATATATTATAGAATAATAGTTGTAAAACTCAGGTAAGTACTTAGATACTACGTAAATCCGTTATTTTTAACAAATAACAAATTTGCCATTGTTTTGTCGGTAAAACTTTTTGTTCTTACCAATTAACGATTTGTTTCGGTGTTTACACTTATTTTAATTTTTAATTAAATGAACCCAAACGCAAAAAAATTGCAGCTACGAGTTTGTTTGTGTCATCAAAGCTCCGTAACTGATAAAACGATTCGGTTGCTGATTACATTTAAAATCGTTTTTATAAATATACTGATTGTCTTAACATTCGGTTCGGTGCAATGACCTTTGTAACGTAGACCGGATGCAAGTAGGTACTTAGTAGTTGTACTAAAGCACTTTGTACTACCTCACAATGTAGTTATATATACTAGTAGTACTACGATAGAATGGACAATATTTTAACTATGTTTAATTTTTTCCTATTTTAGCCTCTAGCATCTGCCCCACATACCCTATAAATTTTACAAGGGAATTAATTTATAAACTGCATATAAATACGTTAATTTTAATCCTACCTCAAGAAGTAGAAAGATACTTGTTAGTTGCGCAATTGATTATTTTTTTGTACTTACATACATATATTAAATATTTACATACCTATATGAAAGATCAGTATGTGCTTTTATTAAGAAAAAATCGTCTGGTAGAGTTCTCGAGTAAGACCGTTAAATTCTATAATTATGTGTTAAAAATATAAAGTTCAGGTACAATATATACCTACACTTCAAAATTCAATGCGATAATTAGGAAGAATTATAGTCTCATGAATGAATTTACATCTTATGTTAGTATTTAGTCTTTAGGAAGTTGCTTACTTCCTAAAAATATTTCCTGTACGCCATTTTAAAAGCTCCTAAAGTTAATTTCCTAATATCCAAGAGCTTACAAGGAAGTGTATATGATACTAACAGGCTTGCAGTGTACCCAAGGCCAACTAGTAGAAGTACTTCGATGATATTAACATTCCGTGATCTTAGAGCAATATTCGTTATTTTTGTTATTACCAATAAGGTCGCATTTGATTTATTGAATTTGTGTGTTTCCTCATGTGTTTCTACTATGTGTATTCTTAGGTTTTACCAATTAAAGTGAGATTTATGTAGAGTAGGTATCTATTCTAATTTTGTGGAAAATTAACTTGAAAAATTAAGGAAGAATTGAATTCAAATTCATTCATTTTACATTATAGTATTCAAATGCTTTTTATATTTAAGTACATATCTTTTTTTAAAGAATAGAATATAGAATGTATTGTAGAGCGCCTAGATTTTTAAAAACATCGAGGAATATGACTCATGAGATCAATAATTCACAACTGTATAATAAAATAAATAAAAATAAATAATAATATCTACTTACTTAGTGCATTTTAAGATGACTATAAATACACGGAAATACGTTTGATGCTGTTTATTTTTGTAAATTCAAAGTTCAAGTTAAGATATTTACGAACATTAAAGCAAATGCATCACTATAATATAAAGTACTAGATTTCCGCCCGCGGCTTCGCCCGCGTTTTCGAAGGAAAACCCGCATAGTTCCCGTTCCCGTGGGATTTCCGGGATAAAACCTATCCTATGTGTTAATCCAAGTTACCCTCTATATGTGTGCTAAATTTCATTGTAATCGGTTCAGTAGTTTTTACGTGAAAGAGTAACAAACATCCATACATCCATACATCCATACATCCAAACAAACTTTCGCCTTTATAATAGTATTAAGATTAAGATTAAGATTTAATGCTATAAATTTTACCCAAGGCCGTTTAATTATTTCGCTTAACACGTGTTCGAATAGTTTTTATACAAAGAGCAATAAGAATTAATTAACATAATTGATAAATCACCGTGAATGTAATCATGGTCACAATGTGTCTGAAGATCGTGACTTATATTTTACTTAGTCCTAGCTTGTTAAGAATAATTTGTTCTGTGAATATAAAGAAAAAAGGTACCTAATTCTATTAGCAGAGTACCTACCCAAATATTTTCTTTAGCTAAATATGCTTACCATGCAGCTTGCAGATTCGTATGGTGTTAAAAGGAATTTTATCATTTTTTTCAACATTAATGCTTCTTACACTTCAAAAAATTATATTATTTGAATGTCTTTGAATTTCTTAGCTAAATACAACTAGATAATGTCGCTTTCTAGCAATGACCAATTGAAAATCAATTGTAAAAACTGCGTACCTACCTAGTGATTGAATCTTTGCATAATCTATTAGGAATTTTTAATCGCCATAGATACAAGTATAATAATTACGTATAGATTATAATTAAATCTTTATTCATTGCTTAATAATACCTTACTTGATTGACCGGACTATGATTATAAATTGTAATAAACTGTAATATCCGTTTGTTATACAATAAACGCACAATGTACAAATAAACAGGGCATTATTTAGCGACTATTTCTTTTAAGTTCTCAATCCATGGTTATTCCTTAAAAAAACAATATTACTTCGACAATAATTAATAGTTTAAAATCAGGATTTCAGCGTCTTTTGCTCTACCATGGCTCTACATGGCGTCTTGACTCTTGACCACTTAGAAAGCTCACCAATATCTAGAATTTGTTATACTTTTTCTATTTTTACATTCTGCTTTTATTACAACGAATACCACGCAATATTACGTCATAAAAACGACACTTCCTTTTACAAATTCCATTTACATAATGTCTATAAAAAAACACGAAAAAGGACGACTAAGTATTTCCATGGAAAAAGCGCCGTGGTGGGGTATTTTCTAGAATTATTGCATGTAAATGTTATATTTATAATACAAATATTTATTTTCAGCCAGCTACGGCAGTCTATGTACAGGCATGTCTATGGGATGGACGTCGCCAGTGTTCCCACAGCTTCGTTCAGAAAACTCCCCTCTACCACGTGAACCAACTTTACAAGAAGAAAACTGGATTGGTTCCTTGTTGGTGCTTGGCGGACTACTAGGTACTATAGTCTGTAGAGACAATTTTGAACGTTATACCTACCTACCTAAATTAGGAAAAAAAGACAAGTTGATATCTTCCATTGTAAAAGAAGATTTCAAGTTTTACGGAATTAAATTTTTATTTTTACAGGAGTTAAAACATACTTTCTCCAAACTTAAACTACAAATCCAAACTTAAACTTTCAGGACCTCTAATAACAGTACCTCTATCCAACCGTATTGGCCGACGTTGGATCATAATATGCTCCAACATTCCTCTCTTACTGGGCTGGCTATTGGCCGGTGTGGCCACGAGTTTGCCAACTCTATATGCGGCTAGGGTAATGTGGGGGTGTGCTACGGGAATGCAGTTTGCAACTGTGCCTTTGTATATTGGGGAAATTGCTGAGGTAAGAAAAAAACCTATAGGAGAAAGGAATAGTTTATAGATACAGATTTTATTGACTAAACTTTTACAAGCAAAACATAGCACACCTATAAATTTCTTTATATGTAGTAGCTATTAACATTAAAGTTTCCTTTTCAAGTCTGGGATATAAACAAAAAAGACGTGTGTCACTCGGGGACTGCCGCGGTAAAGCTATTGCATAGCATGCCTAAAGCCACACCTCCGCGCCCGTCCTCGTGAGGAGCGTGAGGTTTTTTCGTTACGGAATTTCTCGATTCGGTCCCCGCGCTCAAGGCCCGTGATAGAAGCTATGCATTATGCAATAGCTTAAAAAAAATCAAAACATATTTTATTTGTAACAATATGCAGCACAGTATTATTACTTTACTCTATGAATATGCCAATAACACGATTTCTTCAGATTGAATTTAGCTGCTATTCGATATTTATTAAAATTTTGTAACTATTATGTTCAAAATACCTTAACTATTTCTTTTTTCAGTTTTCATAAATACAATTACAAATTTACTTTTCAGGACAAAATCCGAGGAGCCCTTAGTGCATTTTTCCTCCTTTTCATAAACATAGGCTTCCTTCTAGCGTATGCTATTGGTCCCTTTACCACATACTGGGGTCTGACAGCTGCGGGGGGCATTCTGTCGTTGTTCTATGTGCCTTTCACTTGGTTCATACCGGAGACACCCTTCTTTTTGGTTTATAAAGGTAGGTCTTTAGGGGATTTTTCAAAATAATGAAAGAAATAAAATTACCTAATTTATTAGCTTTTGCTTCCTTACTTGCTATGTTTTGAATTCGTCTTAAGTTAACTATCAAAATTAAAATCACGATTTAAACCACCATATAAATTAAAAGCTAATACTCTGTATTCTAACTTCTAAGTGTTTAAATTTTTATTCGCTTCCATCCTTAGCTGTTCCCTTTATTTTGGAGCTTATCTAAGCTTAAAGATTCATTTGAATCATTTATATATGTAGTTGATAAAGTAGGATGCTTCAGCATCCTTTTTAAAAACTGCTTAACTAAAAATTTCACTATTTGTTTATCTAATTTTATCTATTCCATTAATTACATCAGAATCAACCCTAATTTTCATCTAATATTCATATATTTCAGGTAATATAGACGAAGCATCAAAAGTACTACAAAAATTACGAGGTCTACCAAAAGCTGGTATTCAAGCTGAATTGGAAGGTCTTCAAGCAATGATAGCGAGAGAATTCAGGACAGAGCCTAGTATTAAAGATTTGTGGGCTACGAAAGGAAATCTTAAGGCTTTAGGTAAGACGAAATAATCTGAAAAGTACGTCGTTTTTATTGTCCAGTAATTAAATGATAATTTTAAATATTTTTGAACCTAATTTCGATTGAAAAAAAGAGCGTGTGTACCGAGCACTCGTGTCAAAAGTGAAACTTGTTTGGCTAGATTCAAAGATACTAAAATCTTCGCCTTACTCCATGACGTGAGCTTGAAATTTCACTCGCAACGCGCATAAAGAAGTTTCACTCCAAAAAATTATTTTGCTATCTGTGTAAAAAAGTTCAACAATTTTAGTCCATGTGTTAATTATTTCTTACTACTTAAAACGTCTGGTCAATTACACTAGGTACTTATAAGGTTTTTAGTCTGTTGTTTTGTATTTTCCGAGATTTTACCATAATCACTTAAAAAAAATTGACGTCACAGCTGCCCGTAGACGACTATGTCTACGGGCATACTTCTTTGAAGTGAAACTTCTTTAGGTGCGTTGAGAGTAAAATTCAAGGTTGCCTCATGGCAATATCGTCACGCCATGGAGTATGGTGACGAGTTTGACATCTTTAAAAGTTGCCAAAGAAGTTCCACTTCTGACACTTTCTGACACTTCTCTTTTTTTTAATATTTTTTTACTAATTTTTATCTCTCTCCTACAGGTATTTGTGTGTTCCTAGCCATGTTACTCCAATTATCTGGTATAGATGTGTTATTATTCTACATGGAAGAGTTACTAGTAAAGATCGGCACTAGGATCTCTGCTGCTGACGGTACTATTATTATGGGGGTTGTTCAGGTAAGGAAAATTTTAATTTTAGAATAGTATCTGATACCTAAAAAATTAGATTTTTTTTGGGTAGAGAAGTTTTGTATATTAATATTATTGACAAGCTATTTTAGACTATTTGGAGGGACTGGTAAAAATAGTACAAGGTTCTCTGCTGAAGTTTAGATTTTCTTTAGTTAGAATAAGGGTGGTGAAAACTTTTAAGAAAAAAATATTATATTAATTATTTTTTCTTAAAACTTTGGAAAAAATCCGAAACTTGGTAGAATTTAGATATCTTCCCACCTTTCATATATTTCTTATGAGATCGTGTTTCTACTGCAACTGGCAACAATAAAAAATGATATCAAATCATTGTGTGTATGAATCTCAGAGGAATAGGTTTATTGCTCTGAGGTATGAATAATATAATTTTTTTTTATATTTGCAGGTAGTCACAAGTTGTATCACACCGCTGGTTGTGGACAGATTGGGCAGAAAGCTACTCATGTGGACTACTTCACTTGGCCTTTCTATATTTTTGGTTAGTATTAATCACATAATATATTAGAATTTATAACTATAGGTAGGCTCGAAGGACCATTATAAAAATAGTTATTTTTTTTTTAAATATAAGTATATAAATTACTTACTTATTAATCCAGTCACCAATTTGACACTATCAATGTTGTTTATTCTTGAATAAATTATTATTACAGGGAATAATTTTCACTTACCTATTACCTATTACTTATTATTGTTGACATAATCCATCCATCCGGCTCTTATTGAGCCTAGGAAAGGATAGGATATCCTTACTAATATTATAAATGCGAAAGTAACTCTGTCTGTCTGTCTGTTACGCTTTCCCGCTTAAACCTCTCAACCGATTTTGATGAAATTTGGCACAGACAATCTTTAAACCCTGAGAAAGAACTTAGGCTACCTTTTATCAAAACACCACGCGGGCGAAGCCGCGGGCGGAAACTAGTACTTAATATATTTACTTAATGGACTTAAATATTTTATTTTTAAATAATTTATTAAATGTAAAATTATATTTTCAGGGTATTATTGGTGTGTACGCACTATTAGATTCTCACTACAAATACAATGTGGCGCCGTACGCGTTTCTACCTTTGTTGTGCCTTATTGTTTACATGATTTTGTTTACTTTGGGTAAGTTATTTTCTATTTATTTTCTTTCTTGTGTACTTAGTTAAATAACCTTAAAATCATTATTAATACTATAAACTGAAAGCTATAGATATATGTAATCATTAATGTTTGCTATAGGTATATGTACCTAATCATTAATATGCATTTATTTTCATTTCTTCTTCTCGATCTTTTGTTGTGAATTTTCAAATTTAAATTTGACTTGTTTCTTAATTTTACATGGGAATTCGAGTCATATTCCTCGATTAAGTAGGCAAAAATATCCTTATAATAAGTAGTATTTTTTGACATGTTTCATTTCAATACATTTAATTTTCTCCTATCTTTTCTGATTTTGCTCTCACATTATTTCATAATCGAGTGAGTTTCAATAATAATAAAAAAGTATTTATCTAAACGAAATTATTTCATACTGAATTAGGCGTGGGTCCAGTTCCCTGGATATTAGTGGCAGAAATGTTCCCAGCGAGAAGCAAGTGCCTCGCCAGTGGTATTGCTTCCTTCTGCTGCTGGCTTGCTGGCTTCGTGTGGACCAGGTACAGTTTATTTATGTATAGGAAAGGATAAGATATACTAGCTTCCCGCCCGCAGCTTCGCCCCCGTTTTCAAAGAAAAACCCGCATATTTCCGGGATAAAACCTATCCTATGTGTTAATCCAAGTTACCCTCTAAATTTCATTGTAATCGGTTCAGTAGTATTTGAGTGAAAGAGTAACATACACACACATACATCCATACTCACAAACTTTTATAACATTAGTAGGATAGGAATGATAGGATATAGGATTCACATAATAGGATCCCTTTGTTCTCCATCTGTTTATATGTATGTTTGTTTTTGATAGCATTCAAATGCTTTATAAATTAGATTTTTTTTTAAATTACAAAATACGACCACAAATTCATGAGCCGGGATTCGAACCTGCGTTTTTCGATCTGGCTTTGGCTTTTTTTGGTCCCGGCTTGACGAAATTTTTTTATATTCTTGAAAAAATCTCAAATAAAATGATTGTCTATATTAATGTCCTGACTCAATTAGCTCATTTTTACATCAGTGACATAGAGGATCCATTTAAACATAAAAAAATGTCCTATACCATTACAACTTTATATAATTTTTTTAAATAAATTAAGTAAATTCCATTCTTAATAATTCCACTCCTACAATAATTTATTTTTATATGATTTAGGTTTTTCCGTGACGTAGCAGCATCATACGGCATATACACGGCTTTCTGGATACTAGCTATATGCTGCGGATTTGGCTTCATTTTCTCTGTCAGTCCCTTATTACCGGAGACTAAAGGAAAAACCTTCGACGAGATTCAAGAAATGTTAAATAAAGGGTAATTTTTCATAATAATTTCAATTAAGTATTTTCGATAAATATTGAAGAGTATGGTTTTATGAAGAAGAATAAAAAAAATAAAAAGTGGCAACACCATAACAATTTCATCAAAAACTTAATAGAATAATATGTGGCAATAGGTAGTAGGTACCATGATAATTTCATAAAAAACTAATAAAATAGGTTTTATGAATATACCTACTGACTAAAATACTTTTTTCCATTTACAGGTCAAAGGAAAATAAACCAGTAGATGTCTAAATGTCTAATATTATTTAAGTTGTCACAGAGGAAAAATCGATTATTTAATAAAATTTAGGTGACTATAATATAAAAGAAAAAGCAACTCTCACTTGTGGAACTCCTGATGAAACGAATTATTGTAAACTACAGAATATAACAAAAAAATATTATAATTAATGTGCTTTCGAACTCCCAATTTTATAATTTAAATTAATGATTTTTTCGACACTAATAATAATTTGATTGTAGCCTGTATGGCAGAGCTACATAAAATACTTATAAAAAAATAAGCGTAGGAAGAATTGTTATAGTATTATGTTATACATATGTATATAGTTATGTAAGCATTATAATTTATGTACTAAATAAAATCATAAAATGTCATCAATATAAGTAAAACTTGATTTAATTTCTGTGATTGCATTTTTACTTTGTATTCAGTACGCACTAGTTAATATTTCACAACCGAAAAAATATACTAAAAACTAATTTCTAGTATTTGAAGAAATGTATAACTATTTTGTAATAAATGAGCTTTTGGCAATATTATTTTTAAATATGTAATTTGTATTCTGGATATATTTTGTACATAGTGACTATTTCAACTGACAAAGGGTTTATAAAAAATCCACAGTATTTTGTAAATTTAGAATTTAGTTGTTATTTTAAAAATAAAATTTATTTTACTGAATATCTATGTTTTTTATTTGTAATCCATCCCCATGACCAAATGGTTTCATGTAATTAAGAGTATAATATTTCCCTAATACTATTTAAACTTGATAACAACCTATAAATCTAATTCATAAAGTACACACTTACTATAAATTTCATAATAAACTAAAGTACACCAAGTCAATATAATTCCACTGCTGTCTGCTCGATATAGTAGGACTTTTTTCTTTCATGAAATTAACTTTGATTTAAAATCTTTAGATACCTATTTATTTATTTATTTATTTATTTATTTTATTTAACCCTTTAATAATTGTACAGATAGGAAACCTTAAAACTACTTACACATAGAACATAGTACAATTATTTTGGCGGCCTTATCACTTAATAGTGATCTCTTCCAGGCAACCACGGTAAAAGGTAAACAAGCAAAATGATCACTAATTGGCGGGACGAGAACAGAAAAAAGAATAATTAATAGCAAGAAACAAAAAAAAAATAATATATATACACCTTAACTAATACATGTCCATATACAATATCACATATACTATACATATACAAATATATATATATATATATATATATATATATATATATATATATATACATAAATAAAATAAACAGATATACATACCAATTTCATATTATATAATATACATAAATAAATAAATATATACTTAGAAGGAAACACACTGATATTGAATAAGATAAAATTATTATACGAATACCATCTATATCTAATACATATACCACGTACATATTTAAACATAATGAAAATATAAAAAGTTAAAAAGGTATTACTGGTCCGGATGAGCAGCGGAAAGAAAATGTTGTCGCACAAGATTTTTAAAACCCGAAGGGGTCTGGGCCTGACGAATATTTAATGGCAGAGAGTTCCATAAATTAACTGATATCGCTGCAAAAGACTTAGCATAAAAATTTGTGCGTCGGCTTGGAACACGCAAGATGAGTCTATTCTCAGAGCGAAGTGAGTAGCTTTCACTGTGCAAGAAGGAAAAAATGGACTTGAGGTAGGAGGGAGCGGAGGGGTTAAAGAGGATACGGAACAGTAGTTGCAAATAGTGTAGATCCCGGCGAAGTAGGGATAGGGAGCCACTTGAGCCTTTTCCTGAAAGAAGATACGTGGTCATATTTTCGAAGGCCGAAAATAAATCTAATACATAAATTTTGGAGACGCTCAAGTTTATCAAGATGCTCGACTGCTAAATCAGGAAAACATGCATCTGCGTAATCAATTCATAGGAAGGAGGAGGGATTGCGCTAGCTTAATTTTGGTAGGAATAGGCAAGAAGTTACGAAGCCGCCGGAGCGTAGCAGAAGCAGCATAGATCCTACGGCTTAATTCCCGAATATGGTGAGACCAGGACAAGGTTTGGTCAAAAACCACTCCTAAGTTTCTAACTACCGTTTTGTAAGGTATAACAACGTCACCGATTTTGATGTTTGGCAAAATACCCCAGTCAATTTCCGAAATTAGATAAGGACTACCGATGATGATGACATTGCTTTTAGCTGGGTTAAGTTTTAGTCTTTGTATAACACATTTTCTTGAATGAGATACATCTAAAAGTGCTTTAAAATAAGTTTGCCACGCTTCGACCTGCGTGCAAAAATAAAATAGCGCCATCTATTGGAATTTACAAAATTCGTTGTCCTGTGATGTGTGAGTTGTGACTTGTAACATTGCAAGTGCCATCTAAGGCAAGTGCAAATACTTGCAATGTTCTAATACTGAACAACATTTTATACGAGTTTTCGTTTACACTAAAAGATCAAGAAAGAATGCTCTTGCTCTAGCTCGCTTGAGTTCTATGTTCGTTTGATGTAAATGCACCGAACACGATGATGATCATCGAATCGAGCACATTTTCAAACGTTTTTACATAAATGATAAAACGCAAGTAGTGCGAGTTGCAATTTTTACAGTTAGCCCATAGATAATAATTATAATATTTAAAAGTTAATTTCTACAGTTAGATTGTCGATTGAGTGATTATTTGAAATAATTATATTGTGTATGTAAGCTAAGTAAGTAAGTAGTTTGGTATATATGTAAGCTTTTGTGTTTTTATTTTAGTTTTTCATTACAATTCAGTATTTTTAGCATAGTTTATTATGTCTGGACTTATTTACCTACATGTGAGTGTGTCATTTTCATTCAAATCGACACAGAGCGATTTTTTCCATATCTTTTTTTTGTTTCTGGAGTTTATTTCTGTGGTTATGGTGACATAGGATACTTTTTATCGCGGTGACACATCTTATTCCCGTGGGAAGATGCTTGGTGATGTAAATTTGAGTAATTTTAAATTCTATGAATACCAATAAATGGCGCTATTATCTTTGCATATTGGGTTTCTATAATCGGTGGTAAGTGTTAAAAAAAATGTTATGACGATTCAAAAGTTCTTTTATGCGAAGTCTAATTGAATATATAAATGTTTGAGTTTGACTTATTGACAACGGACCACTTTGGTCACGACACCTGGTGTTCAAAAAAAGAACTAGTTTTAGTGTGCACTTAAGTACACAAGTATATTACCGAATCTATTAAAAACAATTTTTTTTTTAAATTAATAAAAATTCTTTAAAATTTCGTACTAAAAATAAAAGTAGAGTTTATTGTGCGGTGAACGGTTGTGGTAGTAAATCTCATACGAATTTAGAAGTTAGTTTTCATGCTATACCTAAACCTGGTAGCAGTTTTGTTTATGTTGAAAATTAGGGATGTAACGATACCGATACCGATACCGATATATCGGCCGATATATCGGCAAGCCGATATATCGGTATCGCCGATAATAAATCAGCCGATACCGATATTTTTTTATTAAATTCTTTCTTTTCTTTTATGTTTTTGCATTGTATTCATTCATGTGTTAAGGAAGAGCGTAACCTACTGACACAAGCATTTTATTTGCTTACTAGGAGTGCTCCAATCACAAATTTATTTATGTAAAGGAAAGATATAAATAATCTATACTTATAATAAATCTGTAGAGAGGCCAATTCTGTACATGAAATATATTTAAAAAAAACTATGAAGGGGTGATAAGGGATCGCTACTGATGCCAAAAATGCAATCAGTAAAATTTTTGTCTGTCTGTCTGTCTGTCTGTCTGTATATTCGTTATAGAAACAAAAACTACACGACGGATTTTAACCAAATTTGGCACAATTATTGTTCATACTCCTGGGCAGGTTATAGTAAAAGAATCATGTAAATCGGTGTAGAAACACCAAAGTTATACATGAGCAAGTCATCGCGCGTGAATACAGAATCATGCCATAAGGATTATTTTTGTGTATCAGTTGCCGCGTTCGACGCGCTTCGCGGCGGGAGCTATAAAAAGGCGGTGGGTCTGCACCCGTTTCGCGTTGTCACGGCATCACGTGTGAACGGCTGAACCGATTTCGATAATTCTTTTCTATTATATTAATTGAAGTACGAGGATGGTTCTTATGTAGAGAAAACGTAGATATGTACCACGGGCGAAGCCGGGGCGGACCGCTAGTTTTGAATATTTTTAATTTTTAACGTGATAACGTTTTTAAAATCGTTTTAGTCGGGTGACATGTTCATAAACTTGTGTCACACCAAAACCTCACGAGCGCGATCGCAGGTATAACGAGAGAGAGACGGACCAATCTCCCGTTTCATCTCGAGCGCTGCCACTGCATTATGTTATCACGTAAACATCTCGATCGTAAGCCTACTTTACAAACAACCAATTTTTTTGATATCAAATAATTCAAAAACCCGCGCCCAATGAACGATGTGGGAGGCCGCCCGCGCGTGCGCACTTTGTTTTCTGAAAAAACTCTACCAATAGTAAACTTTTATTAGGTACTGATTGTATGTGTATTACTTAAAGTTTAACTGACTTCGTAAAATAATAATCTATACTTATAATAAATCTGTAGAGAGGCCAATTCTGTACATGAAATATATTTAAAAAAAAACTATGAAGGGGTGATAAGGGATCGCTACTGATACCAAAAATGCAATCAGTAAAATTTTTGTCTGTCTGTCTGTCTGTCTGTATATTCGTTATAGAAACAAAAACTACACGACGGATTTTAACCAAATTTGGCACAATTATTCTTCATACTCCTGGGCAGGTTATAGTAAAATAATCATGTAAATCGCTATAAGTCATCGCGCGTGAATACAGAATCATGCCATAAGGATTATTTTTGTGTATCAGTTGCCGCGTTCGACGCGCTTCGCGGCGGGAGCTATAAAAAGGCGGCGGGTCTGCACCCGTTTCGCGTTGTCACGGCATCACGTGTGAACGGCTGAACCGATTTCGATAATTCTTTTCTATTATATTCCTTGAAGTACGAGGATGGTTCTTATGTAGAGAAAACGTAAATATGTACCACGGGCGAAGCCGGGGCGGACCGCTAGTACTAAAATAAATGGTTTTGTTGTTTTTTGATTTGGCATTTTTATTTAAAAGAATACGATTATTGTCTCTGTTAAATGTTGGTAACTTTTTATGCATAATTCACTATTTATTTTTCTACCAAGCCATCGATATCGGTATCGGTATCGGTATCGCCGATACATTACTACAAATATCGGTATCGGTATCGTATCGGCAAAATCATGTATCGTTACATCCCTATTGAAAATTATTTCGGAAAAAAAGAAAAAGTAGATCGATGTAAAGCCTGGCAGCGTGCTTTAAAATTGAAAAATATAAATCCGCATATGAGTGTGTTCATTACATTTTCAAAGGAATGATTTTATTGTACCAAGTAAGTTGACAATGTTTAACCTCAAATATAAATGTAAATATAAATCTAAAACTAATTGAAAAATTTGTTTTTCAGGTGTTATTACTAAAAAGATGACTTTAAAAAAAACATGTGTTCCATCGTGTAATCTACCAAGCTCTGCTAGAGAATCAAATAAAGCTAAAAAAAAATATAGAGGCACGACATCAGCGTCTAGTAAATCGGAGTTT
>CAJQZN010026671.1:0-10221 GCA_907164685.1 Colias eurytheme
TTTTCATGCTTTGGTCGTATGTGAATCTGGAAATTGGAAAAAGTTTTAAAGAGTATGCTTTAATGCAATTAAATTTATCGCCATTTGTTATTAAAGGATACGGCAATGAAAAGTTAAAGACTTCTGAGGTTTGTGATGAGTGATGACCTATTATACTGGTTATAGAGCGTTTGAAGAAACATAATACATAATATTATAAAGTACGGCTTCGGGACTCGTGTTAAGATGGAGAAAATATGGCCAAAGTCAGGTTAAGGAGCTAGTAAGAAATTAATAATTTTGATAACTACCGTAAGACTGGTTACTGGCTAAACCATGAAAATTTATACACTAAAACTTTCCTCAAGAATCATGCTGAAACAATGAAAATCGATGCAGTAATTAATTGCGAACAGACGAACAGACAGACTTAGTTTTATAATTATATAATTTGTAGTGATTAATACCTGTATAACCCATCTCCCGCTGGTTCTACGTATCTATCCAACACATGTTCTAGGGTCTCTTCATTCATGTTGTGTGCCTTCATCAGTTTGACTTTAATCTGAAAGGTAATAAGTTACGAAGTTACTCTTATCAACGAAACGACTATTGTACCGCGTTTATACATTCGTGCGAATATCGAGGCGAATAACGAACTTGCATATTTACTGCATTTAAACATTCGTGTTCGTTATTTGCCTTATGAGTTATGCGTAATTCGTACGAATGTGTAAATGCGGCTTTATCTTGTCGTTTAAAGGGGAGTGGTGCTATTACAAAGGATTTCCTTGCGAAAATGTGTCGTGCGATGATGCGTTGCCAAGCTGTGAAATGTCTTCTATTGCTCAGAACTATAAAATTTATATAATAAATATCTCGCACGCGTTCCTCGCAGACATCATCTCTTTTAAAAAATAAAAATCCACTCACATCATCCAGCTTATACTTGGGCGCAGTTTCCTTTCCAAGGATATTTATCGTATACTTGCTATCGTCGTAATGTCCCGCAAAGTACTCCTTGTACCAGGCTCCGAACTGGTTAGGAGCAATCGTGAAGTATAAAGGTAAGGGGTCCAGTTGTACGAAGCGCGTGAATTGCCCTGGATATGCTAGGTCGTAATATGCTCCTATAAGTGGTAAATGATATTGGTATATGGGTCACTTCATTGTTGGTTTATTCAAACTTGATCAGCTTTTTTGGGTGAAAGAGGAACAAGTTTAATAATTTAGAAGAATATATTAATTTCGATATTATTAATAAATATTTTCTACTCACCCACAGCAGTACCCAAAGAGTGAGCCACATACACCAATTTGTCCCATTTAAAATGCTTAACAACCTTCTCTATTGTGGGCACTAAATCGAAATAAGAGTATCGAATGCCTGGAGGCAATCTATCCGAAAAGCCGTTACCAGGCAGGTCTATAGCCACGTAGAAGAAGCAATCTGGTAACAGCTTGATCAAAGGACGGAAAGAGGTGCAAGGGACCAATCTACCAGGGACCATTAATACTGGAGAGTTGCTGGAAGTACCCCATGTTACCCCTGAAATTAAAAGATGTTTTGAGTAATTTTTCGTTTTATACTCATTGATTATGAATTAAATTATACATTATTTATTATATTATATAAGTACTTACGTATATGTATGATAGATGAAAACTTAGGATGAAAATTAATTATTACCTGCTATTTTTCCCCATGGCGCATTTATAGAGAATGGTTTTTCAGTACTAACTAACGAAGCCATTGTTCTGGAATGAAAATTTTAATTTTTTATTCAATCTTAAACATTCTTATCTATGTAATTAAAGACTCAAATGAAAATATTAATTCCACATTGAAAAAAATCTAATTTAAACGTCATCGCGTACGAATTCTAACATTCGTGCGAATAGCGAGACAAATAATAACTACAATCGTAAACAATACACTCGCTATCCGCCTTGAGATTAGTTTTTCGGACGCGGACGTAAACAATGGGAAGATAATTTTTTATTTATTTTATCGCCACACGAGCTGTAAACTGTAATGCCCCGCCCATAAGCATTCGTGATGTTAGGGCCACCGCAAATGTGTTGCCAGGCGCGGTCCAAGGGGGGGGGGGGGTCACGGGGGACATGACCCCCCCCAAAATCGTACTCGATAAAATAGAAAAAATTCTTATACTGTACAAAATATAAAAAAATGGCCAAGTGCGAATCGGAGTCACTCGCACAACTAAATTTCCGTTTAAACTTGTTTTTAATCCCTTGCGAAATTCGTAATTTGCGAAAATTTTCAGCATAAACAAGAAGTTTGATTTTTTTAAATATTTCTTACATAATCTAATTAAAATTCATGTATTTCGCAATTATTCCTATATCTGTATTGTAACAAATTTTATGATTCTGTGTACATAGGCCGGGAGATACTGACAAAAAATTTCAGGTCATTTGTAACAGGATGGCGGTTCTACAGGGGTCTTAGTACGCAATGACAAAAAGAAAAATGATGGTCAGAACGCTGGTACCGGCGGCTTAGTCACGTGGGCGTTAGTCGAACTCGTCGGATAAATAGCGAAAGTCAAACGATTTGTAACACAAAATTTTAGAATTAACCGATAGCCCATAAAAAAGATGTAGGCGGTAGTGTCATGCCATACTTTTCCGGTGTGACTTACAGCCCGCCATACCGACGCGAATGCGTTGATTTAAAAAAAAACAATTCAACCATTTGTACCAGGCTAACTTTTGCACAGGTAACCATCTAATCGTCGTGCAGCCATTTACGAAAATCGCCATGCCATACTTTTCGGACGATTCCAAATGGTCACCATACCGCCGAAAATCTGCAATTTTTTTTTATACAACTCCTGAATGATTATAAATAGAAGTGGAATAATGCCATACCTGTGGGAGGTGGCGAATGTGTATAAGATTTTTTTTTCTTGTAAGATTTTATTCGTATTTTGAATGATTTGTAGCAGTATGGCACTAATTTTTCGTTGCATTATTTTTTTATATTTATTTTTTACGTCTTGGCTTAAGTCTTAGGGTGCACTCACACACATCAGTCACCGTCACGGCACGTCACCGGACAGGATTAAAAAATTTATCTTAATTTAAATATTTATCCGACGAGTTCGACTAACGCCCACGCGACTAGTCCGCCGGTACCAGCGTTCTGACCATCATTTTTCTTTTTGTCATTGCGTACTATGACCCCTGTAGAACCGCCATCCTGTTACAAATGACCCGAAATTTTGTGTCAGTATCTCCCGGCCTAACACGGGAACTACACTAGGTTTTGAATTCCTTACGAACGTCGAAATTTGCGAAAAAATGAAAAAAAAAATTGACGGCTGTATCTTTTGATTTCGTTGGCTTATACATTTGATTTTATCGTCTGGAACGCGTAGAAATATCAAGCTGAAATTTATATCGAATGTTCAAGTCTACGGCCCCTAAATGCTGTGAAGAAATCAACCTTATAAGCCAACGCAATCAAAAGATACAGACGTAAATGCTGAAAATTTTCACAAATTTCGACATTCGCAAGGGAATCAAAACCTACAGGGTACTTCCTATAAAAGTAACATCTTATAACACAGATATAGGAATAATTACGAAAAATATTATGAATTTTTAATTTACAGCCGTAAACGCTGAAAATTTTCGTAAAATATAAAAAAAATGTATGTATTACAACTTGTATTGACTACGATTTTTGACGAGTATGATTTGGAGGGGGGGGGATTGCTACATTTTCAGCCGCGTGACCCCCCCCAAAATGTCAGGCTAGGACCGCGCCTGTGTGTTGCCGGCCTTTGAGGTATGGAGGGAGGAAGGTGGAATTCCTCCATCGTAAGTGGCCTGTCGTTAAGGCAAAGGCCCTAATGGATGATGTCGAAAAATTGTATATATTATGTATGTATGCTCTGTAGCGAAAACATTTCGCTTGCGCGATTCAGAGCGAGGTGTCGCTACAGCGGTATAAGAATTCCCTTTTCTTGAACAATGTTTCGCGTCGACACTTAAGTATACGAATGTTTCGTCGAATAAACCGTTGAGTCACGAGGGGAATGGCGAACTCGAATGTGTAAATACCCCATTATAAATTCGTAAGGAAATAATAGGGATGTGAATATATACATAGCTAGTTTAGTGTTTGCTGCTAATTGCTTCACATGCGTTGTCTAAAAACATTAAAAGGATGTTAAAAAAATAAGTTAAGTCCAAAGGTTTATATTTTTAATTGTTGTTACTCAACCTTCAATAAGGAAACATTGGACAATAGATATCGCGATAAAAACTTGAATAAACACTTACGTTTGTTTACACAGAAACACTCGATTAAGCCTCATTTTTTCATATTTTAAAACTTTCTAAACACACATCTCTAAAACAAAACACTTTTAATTTAGAACAAATTTAGTTCTCTTTGTGAATTTCTTTTAAATTATAACCTATAATTTTCATTTCATTATGTATTCATTTCAGACTTGCAATATTTATATATTTATATAGATAATGTATTACGTGTATGCGACGACATAAAATACTGAATTGATAAGCTATCTTAAAAAATTGGTTGTCTGTAAAGTCGGTTTTACTGACGATAGTTGATGGTTGAACGTGACAACGTCCGATTGTGCTTCGTCGCTCGATCCGCGCTCTCGCTTGCACTTCAAGCCTTACATGGAACGCCTCAGAGCGAGGTAACGCCGCATGAGTCATGTTTTTTCGTGCGTGCATCCGGCGCTATCGAATTATAAGACGTTGTCACGTCAAAACAGCAAGATATTTATGTTATACGACACCAATTTCTCTCCATGGGACAATTAACGCTTGAAGCTTTCGCCTCTCAGCTATACATTATTCCTCTATGCTTTCGCCTGGGTTACCAGGTAAAATAAATTAAATGGTTTTTATCAAAAAAACCAAGAAAAAACCAAACCGCCTTCACAAACAGACTAAATTTAAATGGGACCATTCGGAGACCACCTTTGAAATATTAAAAGAATCTTCATATCTATATCTAGGAATCTAGGTTTTCGAAAGTTCCAAGGTAACAAACCAGAAATAACAGTATCTCTAACCAAAATACAATAAATTGAGAAGCTTCTTATTTATACATATTTAAGTCCGTTGAAATATATGTATATACCTAGCCCATTTATAGTGTCAGATAAATAGCTTTCAATAATAATTTTTTGTTCGAGTGTTTTTTGAATTGAGGGAAAAATAAATAATTTCCTCTTTATAAAATTAACATAGATTAATTAGATTAAACAACAGTAATTTTTATCAGCTCAAAGGTTCCAAAAACGATGTCAGCATGTGTTTTCCTTAACGTTTAAAGAAACTTATAATACCTAACTACCTACTATGTTGCTTTTTTTTAATCTTTCATCGTGATAAATGTTGCATTAATTAAAATTAAATATTGCATTAATTTTTAAATTTGTAGCAGTACCTATAGAATGAGCCATGAGGAAATATGAATTAATAAACATTAAACAGAGTAACATGCAGAGCAAATAATACAATTCGAAAACGCGCGGGTTTTCACGTTTCAATTCACGAAGCGGGCTTGTTTTTATAAAGTGAGATTTACAATACCTAGTACCTACCTATTCCGCAAATATGGGCTATTCTTTTACTTTTCCCATGTTTTTCCTATCACCACTAAAGTAAAAAAAAAACTTTTCACGGATAGAAAACTTATACAAAACAAAACACAAGTTCGTTCACAGCCAGCTGACAAATAATTATTAAATCTTGATGAATATTTCAATTTATAAATTAAAGGGTTTTTTTTATATGTAACTAGAATTTTTATCCTCCTTTCGTGACGTATTTTAATACAAACAAACATATTATATTTTTTACGCAACTCACCACAATGATGGCACACATTTACAAGTTGATACCTACTTAATCAAGTTACAAATGAAATAAGTCAGTAACCAGAAAGAAAATAATTTAATCGTTTTATGACGTGAAGATCTTTGATTATATACTCCCGTGAAGATAAAACAATAGTGAGTAAAACACAGCACCGAATTTTTTCAATGCTTTCCAAGTTCTCTTCATATTATCATGAAATGATAGGAAACGTCACATAACATTTAATTACCTCTTGAAAACAAATAACGAAGTGTGAATAACCTTTTTACTAATTTCAAGTGGCAAAACCATTTATAAACTTTTAAACTTCACTGAATCCAATTTTTGAACGTTACTTTTCAGTAATCAATAGTCAATAACTTCTACCTGCTTCTACCTACGCTCTCAACACAGCTCTCAATAGTCAATTTAATTTCAGTACTCCATAAAATTATTCAGCAATTTCGATTCTACGGTTCTATTTTGAGGTAATACGGTCATATTAGTTCAAATTCGTTGATATTTTACACGCTTTACTATCATTGTTTTGGCAATTTTCGTGTAGTAAAGTGTTTTAATTCGGCCTTGCATAGGTATTGATCCATTGGGAAGACACTAAATTGGGCGTATTCCGGTAAATGATGGCGTTGGTAGAAAAGGAATGGTTCATCGAAGCTCCATGGGGCAAGATTTGCAGTGAGTATTAATTTTATTGAGCTATCAAACTTGCAAATTATAATTAATAAACTAACTTTTTTTTTGCGCAAAGAAAAAACAAAATCTTGAACAAAGTCCAATCACTGCTTTTAAAGTATGAAATGTTTAGCCATGTTGAAATTAACATTTTAGGCAATTCCTTTTTTTCTCTAAGATGTTGAAATTTTTTTCCTATGAGTTTGTTAAGTATAATTAATTTGTAGTTGTATTTTTACAAATTTAGTTTTTTCTTTAAAAATCTTGCGAATTTCTATAAATAACTCTAAGATATAATACTGTTTAGCCGTATCTTGCAAAATGGTAGCTGCGAAGTACATATTACTTTTATTATGACCTTTGCGCTGATGTTTCAATAATTTTAATGTTAAATTGTGTTTAGTCCACTGGGCATACAATGTATTACAACTACCGTGGGAGTAAGCCGATTTCAATTTTGGGCGGGGCTCATGAAACTTTTACAATTACTGAGATAAAAGCTACACCCTTGTTGTTACCTTTATCCAGCATTACAACCGTATAGTCTTAATAAGTAGTATATAAATTTATGGTTACAAGTGACTTGGCCGAGGGGCATATTGGTTTAGAACAACATCACATAAGTTTTTCAGTTCATTAAGAAGTTGTCCACATGGACAAATTCAAATGTATCCTATAATATTATAAAGAAGAAGAGTTTGTTTGTTTGTTTGAACGCGCTAATCTCAGGAACTACCAGGTTTTTATCACAATTCACTAAGTAAAATTCACTAAAAATTAATTAAATTTATAACCTTTATTGACACAATAAAATTCTAAAGCAGTTTAATTATAATGTTTCTTGATGAAATGAACTTTTGACTGGATGAACCGACTTTGACAATCCCTTACTTAGTTCTTGTCTAATTGTCGTCTTGTCTCTCTAATAAGAGGCGGTTCAGCTTTTTGTTAATAAAAATTAGGTATATGTGTGTATGTATTCATAAACATTTGCTTACTATAAATTTTGGTTCAATATGTTGAAAAGATGATGGCAACATTCTATCATGCATGTTAAAAGAAAGAAAGAAACATTTGTTTATCAAAGACAGCACACCTCACACACACACACATATATATATAGACACAACTTACGGAACTGTTAAAATTAAATAAAAATACATCTAGAGGTAAACACTAACTTTAATAACATGAAAACACATATAAAAGAAATAAAAGCAGTTGATTTATAAAAGTGTGTCATACGACCCTGACAAAATGCAGACAGCTCAGCTAATGCTGCAATGTTAAGAAACATTGGCAGTGCTGTTTTTCAGTGCACCCCTTTATAACTAGGGTTTCAAGTTGCGACGCAAACATTTGTTGCAAATGTTGAAATGAGAAATAACAATATTTTTAACAATTTGTGATCAACTTTTGTTGAAAAATGAATATGGGCTTAATAAAGATAAGGTGATGCAAAGATTGCACTATTTTATCATACAAGAACTTTGAACGGGAAAACATTTGAATAATTGATTAGATAATGTTCTGTTTATTCACAATAATTGACAGGAATATTAGGAGGAAATAGTGAAGTACTCTTGAATAGAAGGATATTATTGTCAATGTACCTATATCAAGTAAATGGGAGATATAAAATTATAGCATAACATTACTACATTTTTGACAAATCAAAAATTTTTAAATGCTTTTATTAACTTACAACTCAATTTTGAAGCAATTTTTCTTTAACCGATTGAGCTGAAATCTAATATTATAAAGCTGAAGAGTTTGTTTGTTTGAACGCGCTAATCTCAGGAACTACTGGGCCGATTTGAAAAATTCTTTCGGTGTTAGATAGCCCATTTATCGAGGAAGGCATAGGCTAAGACCAACACGAGTGGAGCCACGCTGGTGAAACGCGAAGCGCAGCTAGTGTTATATACATGTTCAGTTTGTATGAAAATGCCTAATTAACGCTGTGACGTCATTATAAATCAAACATGGCGGCGTATCCAAGATGGCGGACCAATTATTTTTAATCCGCTCCTATATTGTGGGTATCAAATGAAAGGACTTGCTAAAAATAACTCAAAAAAATATGTGAGGTCGTTCTTAATCAATATCGCGGAGTAAGTCACTTAATAAAAGCGTATTCTTGGGGTTCCGAAGCAAAAAGAAAGAAACGGAAAGTTTTTAGGATCACTTTGTTGTTCGTCTGTCAAAACGAAGTGCACGAGTTCGACTCGCACTTAGCCATTTATGTAGGCGCGTTGAGAATAATTATTAACGTCGCGTCATGGCAATACCGTCACGCCATGGAGTAAGGCGACCATCTTGGTATCTTTGAATCTTGCCAAATAATTTTTCTGACAAGTGTGCTGGGCACACACGCTCTTTTTTTTCTTATTTAATAGAGTGCTACTATCTAGAAGAGCTAATTCTGTATTTAATTTGCAGTCGTAGCGTGGGGCAACTGCCTCGACCCGCCAGTGCTGCTCTGCCACGGCATCATAGACTCGGCTGCGTCTTTCAGGCCCCTGGTGAAGCTGTTGCCTAAGAACTTCTATTACATAGGTAAGTCCCTATTGATTATTGAATAAGTTGACATTAATATTAAAATAATACCTCGAGTCTGATTTTCAATTTTAAATATTACACAGTGTTTTAAAAGTCGAGCCCTTTCATGAGGCATTTAAACATTCGTGCGAATAGCGTGGCGATTATTGGTGTTAAGACCGTTTTATCAGAATCAGAGATAATCAAAGGGAAGATGAATATGTGTTTGCGTTGACACTCGTAGTACAGAAACACTACTGTGGAAATGCACCATAACTGGATTGCCATGTTGAGGGAGTTGTAAAAAATTTAAATTTTATTGTGGTCGCCTGACTGATATCCGTCAGACAATAGCTAAGAACAGCCGCATTGAAAGTGCTGTAAAAAAATTACTTCATCAACCACAAAAAGACTTTAATGGTAAATAAAAACAAAATAAAATTGTGCATGCCACTCAGTTCTGCTTGTGATAGTATTTCAAATTGATCCAGTAATTTCGGCGCCTATTTATTTTAAAACAATCAAATCTCTTCCTTTTATACTTTATGTATTCTTGCCAATAAAAAAAATATACAATATGTATTACAATTATGTTTATAAGTATACTTAGATAAACGATAAATATTCTTCCCAGCCGTGGAGTTGCCCGGCAACGGTCGCTCGGACCCGTTCCCGCGCGGCGTCGTGCTCTCGTCGCACGACTTCGTGTACGCGCTGCACGTGGTCGTGCGACACTTCAGGTGGGAGACGTTCGCTATGATCACGCACTCGTTCGGCGCCGCTATCGGTGAGTGGGGGGAAACACATGGACACACACGCACCTACACATACACGACATGCACAGACGCACACACAGTTATTAGAGAACAACAGACAAATAAGATAAAATTATAAAAAGAGGATTTCAATTTATTTGCTTTTTTTGCAATAACCAAATTTGCAAAAAAAATTTTTTGCAAAAATATATTACATATTTAAATTAAATTATACATACTTTTTTTTTAATTTTTATAACTTTATATTTTCTGAGTCAATGTTTAAATTACTTCTTTTTACGATAAACATATTTGGAACCCAATCGCTATATAATCTTCATAATTTGATTGTAATATTATCGAATTTTAAATATTTTTG
>CAJQZN010026672.1:0-10150 GCA_907164685.1 Colias eurytheme
AAGTTAATTTAAAGTAATCAGTGTTTGTGACTCATTAACCCCATCAAGATGCCTGTATTCAAAAGAGACTTGGATTTCTTCAAGCTTTCATCTAGCACTTGTGGTAGAAAATTCTGGAAAACGTAAATAATGTTAGCTTATGTTATGAATAAATGTTTGAGTTTGAGTTCAGCAAAGGATTGAATCATGTGTTAGCCCGCTGTAGAAAGGTCCTTTTGAAACTCTTTAATTAAAGTCAGGAGGAGACAGTAAACTCAAACAAACAATTATCAGTTAGTTAGGTACCTACCTATATTTCGATAGGTATTTTATGGATCACTTTTCACATATTATTATTAGTCAACAACTTTTCCGCAAACAGTTTCAACCGGCACGTTCCAATTACAACGATCATCTGTATACTTAATATTATTATAAAGCTGAAGAGTTTGTTGGTCTGTTTGAACGCGCTAATCTCAGGAACTACTGGTCTGATTTGAAAAATTCTTTCGGTGTTAGAAAACCCATTTATTGAGGAAGGCTATAGGCTATATTATATCATTATGCTAAGACAAACAGGAGCAGAAGAGCCACGGGTGAAACCGCGCGGCGCAGCTTTTATAAATTTATAACGATCATACACATTCAAATTCGAACTTACCAAAACTGTCATAATTAACATCCATTTCTATCGCGATGGATCCCGTGTCACCTTGAAGGCCAAGCCTGGAAGGTCGCAGTGTCAGCCGCTGCCGACTTGCGACGTCGCAGCTTTACACCGCATTAGGCATTTACTATTTTTACTTCTCCGTCTATTTGTGGAACGTTTATTTGATAATGCAACTTTGTTACAGCGATTATCATTTTTTTAAATTCAACACATTATAAGCTGATAAGGTAAAAGTGAATGAAAAAGTGATCAAAGCAAGATGCAGGACATACCTAAGTACCTATTAGTTAGTTCTTTAAAGAAACGAATCTTCAATGGCGGCGCTTATCATTCCCTCTCGCTCACACACGGCCGTACGGTATGCAAAAAAAAATGGAAAAATAAAATCACTAAAATGTATTTGATTTTCCCTATAATAGTTTTTATCATAAATTTACAATGACAATTATGCATTTGCGAAAGTAAATAATGTTTTATTGGAATTTGACAAAATATGTTCTTTGGGAAAAGTTGTTCAGTTTTATGGGCTTATTACAATTATTATGGGGATTTTATTACATTCTGTATACGTAAATATGATAATTCATATAAATACACAAATACAATAACAAAAAAGTTTGTCAACAAACAATTTGAAATAATTAATAAAATAATTATCAATTTACGTTATTTTTATTTTCTTTTTTGATGATCCTACCATCTGTCAAAGTCAGCTTTGGCCGCCATTGAAGATTCGTTTCTTTATTGAACTGACTAATACCTAATTAATGATAAAATACGGGGGAATACAGGAGTCTCTAAATCTAGAGTCTACCTAAATGACTGATGAATTAATTCTTATCTACGTAGGGTTACGGCACCAGTGGTCAGCCAGGAACCAGTGATCAGCCTATTGCGTTGTTTATTGGCCATAAATATCGCTAAAATCAAAATAACCAAATCACGCGCACTTAAATAGAAGCTCTGTTTCGTTATTGGTTCATGCATCACGCGATAGGAGCAGCAGGGGGTCAGGGGAGAGAAGTAAACACGTTCGTACAGGTGCTATCCGCCGACAAGAGCAGAAGTGTCATGTCTGCAATATTTTTTGTTGTTTAAATCTATGAGTAATATTAATTTCATGTTAGTTAAGTTTTACCTGAAATAATGGTATTGTGTGTATTCATATCCAAAAGTTATTATTGTTCCCTTTTTTTCTAGCTAAAAATGCCGCCAAGACAACAGTATCCTCCAGAGAAATCCTCCGAAAGAGATCCTCCTGTGGTTGATTATAATTATATAATATATTGTGGATTATAGATACATCAATAATATTATAAACTAATATCGCTGATTTTTTTAAAAAGAATTATTGCTGTTTTTATGATAAATAATAAGAAGTTCCTAGAAAATAAGAAGACACAAAGAGATTGTAATAGTATGTTTAAAATAATATTTGTATTATGTGCGATAGGTATACATTTTTTTGTGCTAAGTGAATCGGTGCTATAAAAACGTGATTAATATAACTAGTTGATTTTGATATAACATTGTTTATTTTGATCTCATAATTAGTTATACTTACTAAAGGCTGAACACTGGGTTCAACAAGGCTGTTTATTGGTTTTTAGAGGCTGTTCACTGGGACACTGGGCCATTTTTTGTTTAAAATTAATTATATATTTTACTCAGAGAATTATTGTTTTTGATAAACGCTGATTCGTAACTACAATAAACAATAAATCCATACATTGTTGTACGTTTTTTTATTCGACGATTGTTGTAGAAATGGCAATTGTCAAAACTTCAAAAAGCTGTTATGAGGCTGACCACTGGTGCCGTTACCTTATAGTTACTTAGCCCATGCTTAGGTAGAGATTTCTTTGCAAATCTTTTGATAATTATTATTACTCAAGTCAAGATGATATCAAACATATTTATGAGGAGTTAATTATGTTTGAATTAGATATAATCAGAGAGAGAGAAAGACAAAAATCTTGTTCCACATTTAAAAATGAAAATTTCGCTTGAATGGTTTCTACGGGTCGGAAGGAAAGAAATGTAGGTCAATTAATAAATGAATGTATTCAAAATGATACTTACGCCTTTTGTAAGGGAGTACGACCGGTCACAAAATGTAAATGTGACCTAATTCGTGCCGCCGCATATTCGACTCCAATAATTATAAATTAACAACGCTTAAACACAACAAAAGTACAATAAATGTTTAAACATGAGCGAAACTTACAAATACAAAAAAGGGGATTATTAGAAGTTTAATAAAGAATAGAAAAATAGTAAACATTGAATTGAAGGTATTTAAAAAAATTATATTATCACGTCTTTTCAACTTTGGCCAACAGCGCCATCTAGCAAACGACAATGGAAAATCTATTGCATGAACGTTCTGAAACCAATATAAAAACGAAGTACCTACCTTGTATGTTTTTTTGAGTTAAATATAATTAAATTTAATCTAAAATAACGTTTTTTTTAAAGAACGATCATTATTTAAAAACAATTTATTTATCAATTTCTATTATTATTGACACCTGATTTTTCAACGTAGACACACCCGATGAAATGTCAAAACGGTCAATGTGTCAGATTTGGCCTTCAATTTTCGAGGATTCTCTTGCATTTCGGGGAGGTTTTGCAATGTTCAAGTGAAGTGATAAATTCTAAATAAATGCTGTGACATCTGTTAAATGAGCTCGTGTTAAAATGACATCGAGAAGCAAAAATGCTGTTCGCAGCTACGAGACGGACATCGAAAAGAGCAGGGAAGAGTCCAATTGGAAGAAGGCAGTGGAATTGGCCCAGCAGCTCAAGGCTAGGTCTCCACAACACGGTACGTAATGTTGCTACACCTTCTTAATTAGTTTTAATTTAATAAACCGTCCAGGATTCAATTTCAACGTAGTTCATGTGCGGTAAGTGAGCGAATTGTGCTTGTATTATCATTTATACATTTTACGAGCAATAGAACCGATGTACTCTGTTTTTGTGTTGATTTTCTGTTTATAACAAGTTAACAAATAATGGACTTTGAACATTAAATTTAATACATATTTGTAATATACATTGAATCATGCAAAAGTACAGAGCTTCTACTAGCAATTATAAATAATTGTAGCTTTAAACATTACATTTTACATTTGCTTATGGAATAATTTATTATGTTTATTGTTATTATAATACAAATTTAATTGTGTTGTCTGTTTGGTGTACTTATCTGTCTCTAGATCTCGTACATACTTTAAAATGACAAATGAACTGATAACTAACATTATATGTATTTATTATGTTACTCTGGAATAATAACATAAACTATGTACATGAGCATTTCTTTTTAATTAGTAAGGTACCTAGTTACATAATGATAGTGTTTGAAAACCTATGTAATTTGTAGGCTCAATAAATATTAAAATTAATTAAATTGATGATATTATGTCTTATATAGTTGTCAGCACGAAACTTGGCCACTTTTTAGCGTAGTGGGAGAAGCTTGCGCATATAAAAATGTACTAAAACTTGATGTGCAAACTTCCCCCACCACACAAATTTTTAAAGTGAAACTTTTATTACATCGTCTCAAACATTTTTTTTCGTCTGTGTAGCGCATGTCGCGTGACGGTCGAACCGTACGATAATTATCGTACAAATACGATAATTTTGTGCCTAAGTTTCACTTTTACCGTGGTTTCATAAAACCACACAACATTTTTTGTCAAGAAGTTTGCCGGGCGCTATACTAAACATGTTGAAAAATCAAAACTTCAAATAAGTTGTTTTCATGAATTTTGGTGAACAGAAACATAATACAATTCAAGAAGTAAACTTTTTATACTTTTAACGGTTTTATAGGTTCCTTTGTAGTTAATAAATAGCTTTTACATCAAAAGTACAGATACTTAATTATATTTATTACTAGCTTACTGCCCGCGGCTTCGCCCGCTTTGTCTAAAACCTAATAAATTATATACTAAAACCTTCCTCTAGAATCACTCTATCTATTAAAAAAACCGCATCAAAATCCGTTGCGTAGTTTTAAAGATTTAAGCATACAAAGGGACATAGGGACAGAGAAAGCGACTTTGTTTTATACTATGTAGTGATAACATTTCTTGACTAAATTATAATTACTATTGCAGAGAGCCTAGCCCACTTTCTCATCGGGGAAGGCAAGCTAGAAGCCTATCTGGACGAATGGCCGCCCATAAAAGAAAACATAGAGCGAGCGCAGAGAGAGCTCTCCGATCCAAAAGGCTACTTGACATTAGCGACAGATGAGGCTGGCAAGAAGGCCGGTGTGGCGTTAGATGCTCATCTGCTGCTCGGCAAGTTGCACTTTGCATGTGGGTCTTATGACGATGCATTGAAACATTATAAGCATGCCGAGTTGAACACTTTGACAGAGAAAGAGCTACCTGTGTAAGTGATTTGATTTCTTTGTGTAGATTTAAAAAATTTAAAAATATGTTTTAGTAATAAAAGTAAAAAATAATGTCACTATTAAAAGTAAGCCTTACTTTTTAGAAACTGGCATTTCACCCATGTCTTTGCCTGTTTATTCTAAAACTAAACATATTACATAACTAGTAAAGCCTTCTTTGAGAACCATGCTAACCATTATTGAATAAATAGGTCCTGTCATTTTCGAGTTTATTGCAAACAGGTAGACGGATTCAGAAAAACATCTATTATGTAAAGATTTAGAAGATTCTTGAAATAGAATACCTTTGATTTACTTGTCTAGAATTCTATTTTTGCGTCTAAAACAAACATTAAAACCTGCTTGATACATAAACATTTTTATAGCCCATTAACATGTTGCTTTCAAAAGTGTTTTATGTTACTTCATTGTAAAAAACAATACAATTTTATTTTCACTTTAAGTAAACATAAAATAGTTTAAAATTACTAAGCGAATGTCACCTTCATAATAAATTCAATTCATTGTGATAAATTATTTTTAAGTATGTATTTGGATGCGTTTGAATTCTTAAAGTGTAAACTGAACTGAACTGTGTGTAAACTGGGTTGAAACTGAATTTCTATTGTTGTGATATATTATTTTTAAGAATTTGGATGCATTTGAATTCTTAGTGTAGGGTTGAAACTCAAGTAACAAGTACCATTTTAAAATACGCCAGATTGTTGTCATATCGCTTAATTCAGTTTGAAGCTAGAAGCTATACTATTGGTTTTTTTTTTACAAAAAAAAAAATCTTTATTGTTACTTAAACATTTTGTAGAAAATACTAATTTATTTATAAACATATTCCTCGCTACACATCCTCGCACATTATTGGTGGAAAGCACCCTTAATTGTCTTTATCGAAGCATTGCTTGTATATAAGCTAATAACATTTAATATGTTAAGGCTACTCTTATTACTTACTTAAGGCTATATTAAACTGTATGCTTTGATGAGTCACATTCGCGTGTACTAACTCGATGACGTCATAACTTGATTTAAACGATGACATTACTGTAATTAAATATTACTCTTTGTATGAAAACATGTGTCGGTTAATTTGATGTTATCATGTTTAAAATATGATGCCCGATTACATTTTTTTTAAATGGAAAACTTACAAATCTGTTTTAAACATATTATACAGGTTGTTATTAATAGAATCCCCATATTTAAAGGAATATTTTTTTTTTCTATTCATTACAAATTTCTCATTTATAAAGCATATGAATGAATACTAAATATCAAACCCTGATTTAATTAATAAACGGATAAGCATTTTTATTTTCTTTTTCAGCCGAAGTCTTCGAATAGTAGCCGAGTCGTACGCTATAAAGGGATTATGCTTAGAACAGACTACATTACCAGCAGCTACAAGTCGATACAAACAAGCTGAAAAAGAATCTGAGTTGGTAAGTTAAAATAATTTAACAAGGATATAAAAACCGTTAAATTATGCTCACAGGATCGGTATCTCGACTAAAAGAGATTTTCACAGTAAATAACATTGCAATATTATAAATTTGTTAAATGAACAACAACAAAAAAAAAAAAACTATTTCGGAATAAATATTAAAGCTATCAAATTGTTTCATCGCTATTAATAAACTTTGCATTTTATTTTTTCTATAGAGTTTCAAGAAGCTAGTAATGTATATAATTTCCAGATACGCAGTTTCGAACTAGCCTCAGACCTTACCCTACTATACCTACAACGCTCGTCGAACGCTCGTGCGGGCGCGACGCTCGAAACTGCGTTACAGAGGGCGCCACTGTTGCACATACGAGCTGGCAGGCTGAGCTGTGCTATAGATAGGTACGTTAGCTAAGGAAAATTAAAAATATGTGTGTAATAATTGTTAAGTTTAGTCCGTAGAAATAATGAATATCAAAATAAAGCATTCCAAAGGCATTTTTTTAATTAATTTAAAGCTTCGTTAAATAATAACTGTAAACTGGCGACCATACAATACCGACCAGATTATATATGTATATATAAAACTAGCGGTCCGCCCCGGCTTCGCCCGTGGTACATATTTCGCAATAAAATGTAGCCTATGTTCTTTCTCAGGGTCTAAAGATTATCTGTGCCAAATTTCATCAAAATCGGTACAGTGGTTTATGCGTGAAAACCATACATACATACATACATACAAACCTTTCCTCTTTATAATATTATAGATTAGTATAGATATAATCATGATACACTAATTTGAATATAATTATTATCAACTATATAATATAAAAGGCGTAGATGTGTTATATGTAAGTAATAGTTCAAAAAATGATGGCCGCGGTTACGGCACGCTTCCGAAGCTACTGATTAAAGTCGGGTCATTTGACCCGACTTTATGGTGCCACTTCGTGAGCATATTATATCGTCGATTATTATACTGTCAGATTCGACGTTTTTGAATTAATGCTATTTACGAAATTAAAAAGATAACAATTTAGTCAAGTAATATTTTTTATTAAATTCAGGTACCGAGAAATGCTAACAGCAGTGGAGTCGGTATCCACACAAGCCTTACGGTTGACGCTCGCAAGACAACTCGCTGAAGTTCTCATGAGAGGAGTCACGGGACAGGTAACTAGTTGGTTTGGGTTTTACATTTCTATTAAGTTTATTTGTTTTGTATAAAATGTTATAGCAGTTTAAAATAATTTTCTTGAATATTTGATATTTCAATTTTTTTTATATTTCTGATCTGTTTGGACATATTTCTATGCCGATTTGTGTTCATTTTGCAAATACTTTTTAAAAAGATTCTGCGCAGATTAAAAAAAAAAATAACGTAGGAAAAGTCAACTTAAGTCAACTTTTCTCTCAACGCGCCCAAAGCAGTTTCACTTCAAAAAATATAATTTATGACATTGACCAAGTCACGTGCGTACTCTAGTTTTGCGTACATACCGTTTTTATTTCTACATTAAGAAATATATTGTCTCCAGGTTTTATTAGCTGTTTAACTTAGAATAATTTACATTAATTTTGTCATTGTATAAATCAACTAACTTTAATATTGTCATTGTAAAAATATTTTTATTAAGGAAATAAAAGGCTTTTTTATTTTATTTTTATTTATTGTCTCCAGGTATACAAAGCGCCACAAAAGATATCTCTCCCCGCGCAGTCGCAAGGCACGCTGTCGCGGCGGAGGGATGACCACGTGGCCGAAGGGCCGTGGAAACCCAAGAAGTATGCAGCTATTAACCAGGTATTTGTGACTATTTTAAATATGTATAATTATATAAAAACGGCTTTATTTTTTAAGTAGATCACAATAAAGTTGAAATTCTAACCCAAACAATCCAATAAATCAAAAATCATTTTAATCCGTTACTTTGTACATAGATTTGAAAGAAATAAAGATACAATATTTTGCCTATTACAATAGTTAAAAAAAAAACAAAGTAAAAAAAATAACTAAAAATGTAAAGTTTATTACTGCAGTTTTTACAGTCAAAACATGAGGAATGGGTACTGTTATACTTAGAGTAGTTATTTTAAAAGTTAACAGTTCGATCTCTTTCTCTGTTTTGAAAAATCTTATCCCATGCTTTGAATATTATAATTATGTCATTAAGAAATTGTATAGTCTCACAATCATGTACATTTAATTTGCACATACCATTCACATAAATAAGAAACAGTGTAGGTCCCAGGGTGCTTCCTTGTGGCATTCCGTAAAAACTTGTCTGGACTACTGAGTTTACTTTCTGCGTAAAGATTGTAATTTTTATAATACATATAAGAAAATTTAACCACGCATAAAAAGCATCCTATGCGTTTACAAGTACAAGCTTATAAACAGCATAATAATTCAAGTTCACTGTGTCAAAAGCTTTTTGAAGGTACAGATACATTCCTAAACGCATTAAGTCTATTGTGAAGATGTTTTTGTTTGTATATTGTAGTAAGTTTTAGGATTAAATAATTTTCTAGAATCTATGCTATGTTGTCGTTGAGTGAAACTCCCTTTTCGTAGATATGTTATGCGAGTTGATACAATATTTTAGAATTTTGTAAGGATGTATGGATGTATGGATGTTTGTTACTCTTTCACGTAAAAACTACTGAACCGATTACAATGAAATTTAGCACACATATAGAGGGTAACTTGGATTAACACATAGGATAGCTTTTATCCCGGAAATCCCACGGGAACGGGAACTATGCGGGTTTTCCTTTGCAAACGCGGGCGAAGCCGCGGGCGGAAATCTAGTATAGAATATGTGTCGTCGTCTGTTTGACCTATTCGTGTAGGTATTTTAAAGTCCCATAACAATTATATGTTTTTTTTTATTGTCGAACGTTTCGAACGTTTTTAGATTCTTTGTTTTAATTTACATTTTTTTATAAATTATCCATTAAAAATGAAATTTCTTCATAAAAATGTCCTTTGTCCTTCGCTTTTAAAACTTTTCTAGAAACTGTGGTCCTTGGCTTATGATCAAATTTGTTATAAGCCTATGTTGTCTTTATCTTAAAATTTTGACGGTTTTGCTACATATTGTCTCTGTCATCATTCCTATGATTTTGGTTTTCATCTGGTTGTTTGTCTATCGCGTCTATAGTTCATGCCGTGCAACGAGTACGAGGAGGAGCTGCTATTGCTGGCAGTGACATATTAGTCTCTGTCGTCATACCTATGATTTAGGTTTAGGTCTGATTTTGTGTGTATTGTGTCAGTTCGTGCCGCGCAACGAGTACGAGGAGGTGCTGCTATTGCTAGTAGTGACATATTATTCATTGTCATCTCTATGATTTCGTCTGATTGTGTATTCTATCAGTTCGTGCCGCGCAACGAGTACGAGGAGGTGCTGCTATTGCTAGTCTGTAGTGATATATTAGTCCGTATCATCACACCTATGATTTTGGTTTTCATCTGATTGTGTGTCTATAGTTCGTTTGTGTATTGTGTCAGTTCGTACCGCGCAACGAGTACGAGGAGGTGCTGCTGGTGCTGGTAGTGGGCGAGGCGATGGCGGTGCGCGACGCGGTGCTGTCGCAGAGCGCCGAGTTCGAGATTAGTCCGTAT
>CAJQZN010026675.1:0-31113 GCA_907164685.1 Colias eurytheme
TCTATTTACAAACGCACACTTCAATTCAAGACTTGTCATGTACATATATCTTTAAATAGATGATAAAGTTGTTGTCTATTACTTAATATAGAAATAGAATTAAAATATAATTAATCATATCAAGCGTTTATAAATCTCATTATATATTGTGTAGCAAAAATTATCTTTTCCATTATTTCCGCACAATTTTGTCTGGTAGAAACCGCTGATCGGCGAAGACCTTCATTTCTATAGAATACGCTGTTGAAATGGTGAATGTTTGACATTCTTTACGTCTGACAATAAGTAGATGGATTTTTGCAAATTAAATACTTAAATAAAAAAAGTAATTTTTGTTACGTTAGCTGCGCCGTTGTAAACGACATTGAATGCAAATAAAGCTTTAATATAATATTATTGTACTTATATATATTTACTATTTACTATATGATACTCAATTGATATTGTAAGTTAACGTATAAATGTATCTATCTGTATTCTATACTGTAAAATTGTATTTTATGAGATTTTTCAATCATAATAAAAACGTAAACTTAGGAGTTGGTTTTCGTTTAATATGTCTCTTAGCTTTCATTTTAGAGTTCCAATATGAAAAATACGAAAAAAACTATAAATATATAGCTTATAAAAATTACTTTCTTTAAAAAATGGAATATAAATATCCACTATTTTCCGAATTTCCATGTAAGTTGTAGATGCAAAAAATTGAGAAAAAAATACGTTTTACGAGTAGATGTATTTCAATTAAGTATATTAACCCTATGTAGTGTATCCATGTTTAATAATAATTTGGAAAATTATCAGTGTTGATCTCATAAAAAGTGGTTAAAAATATTCAAAAAATCATATTTTACTTGAAGTGTATAAATATTAAATATAAATTAATATATATTTATGAATAAAATATAGAATAAGAAGGTAGTTGTCAAAGTAGTTTTTATATATCCCTATATTTTAAAACAATTGATGTTTGATTGATGTTTCAATACACTTAAATAGTAAGTGTTCAGAGGCCACCTTATTGGCATTCCGCATTCTCTACCAGCCAATCTATTGCAGAGTAGATATAAATGAATAAATGATACTATTTTCTTCTTGCTGAACAAACTATATTGTTTATACATGTATTGGTACTTAATTTTAAACTATATCCCATCTATTTCAGTCATTTTTCGTTATGATAAGCATACAATCAAAATTGTATAATATATATTGTATTTAACATATAATATAATAATTAATAACGTAACAAAAGCAAATCTCACATGAAAAATAAAAAATATTTTGTTATATAAACCTTAGTGACTAAATTGTCTTTGTATCTACGAAACATATCCTAAAAATATCATTATAGTTTCAAAGTAATATCACCTGTACCAAAGTTTATAATCTGCGATAACTCAATTAAAATTAATTGACACGGTTTTGGGAAATTTAACAAGATCAATATTAGTTTGGTCCTTAAACGTGATCTAATTAATAACTTTGTTTACAGAACCTTAATTATTTTATAATATTAATTATGATATCGTTGTATGTAGAGAATAATTGGATATTTTGTGTTTTTCATTATTTCTCGTATATGGTATATAAAAGGTAATTTTATTTAAGTATTTATTTAAATTAATCTTCTATATTATATGATTTATGTTGTTATGTATGTATATAATTATATTTTTAAATAATAATGCATAGATACTTATGTGAAATTTTTTTCTGTTTAAAAGCATTGATAATGGTTTGATAAATTAATAACGCACACAAGTATGTATATAAAACATTCTACAAACTGAAGTTAGTTTGTACGCTTTTGTGTATTTGTGCGAAATAAAACAGTTTGTAAAAAACGTTTCCTTTTTGCCAAGTTTTATAGGAAAAAAATGTCAACATATCGATTTTCCTAAGTGATAAAAAATATGTTCATGAACTATGGAATAAACTATAATATATAAAATATTATACGTCTATATGTTTACGTAATCTATCCCAAAGCTTTGTGTACCCATTTCTCTTTGAAATATAAAAAATATATCTTTGAAAAAGTACAATAGATGGACATAATACTATGTGATGTAATTATTTTTGTACGGACTATCGTAATACTTCGTTATTCCTTAAGTCTTTATACTGTAACTGTCTAGATGTAAGAGATTATACTGATTTATGAATAAAATGTTGATATTTTTATATTGTGTTTTATTTTTCCCTGCCATATTCGATAACATTCATATTCGATAACCAAGGAATGAACCTTAAGAACAAAGAAGTTATTAATTTAAAAGTACATTTAGATCATCGAACGAGCGAACGCTCATTCTAACCCCACTATGTCAAATTCTTGTGTAAACAGGCGAAGAGCATTCTTTCGTAGTTCTTAGTGCGTTTGAAAAGATTCTATACAACGTTCTTATACTGAACAACGCTGAATACGAGTTTTCGTTTACACTAAAAGATCACGAAAGAATGCTTTTGCTCTAGCTCTATGTTGAAATGAACAACCAAATGGTCTAAATGCACCGTTACACTAGTTGAATGTACTTATGCCGTTACACTAGTTTGTTTAGAGCAAAATCCGAGGTTAGGCCCTGAAGACTATGTCGTTTGAAATAACATACTAAGCTTATGCTAATAAATCTCTCACCCAACTTAATAAATGGTAATATATTTTATTCTACCTATGAGAAAAGTAGGGCTGTGTCACACAATAGATGTAGATTTGAATAAAAATCAACCCCATCCCTTACAATCCCTTGAGAGTTATGGGGTATCTACATACATACATTTAGTTTTGATGATCGAATACTTCGCAACAAATGTGTGACTAAAACATGTATTAGAATGGTTGTCTTTAAAACCACAAAAAAAAACAAGAGCTAAGGAGATTTAAAGTAAAATTTTTGAATGAAATTATGAGGTAAGTAAATTGAATAATATTAATATGATCGATTTTCCTATGATGTGGTTACATGATACCTTATGTACCTAATAATATCTACCTAATATCAATTTTCTAAATCAAAAGAAAATCCTAATTCAGAGAATTATGATGATTTAGAAACTTATTAAGGCCTATGGAACCACAAATACGTCGGTAAGTTATCCACTTTCTTTGTTTTCTGTATACGCAAATTGTATCAACTGTAGGATAAATCTAAAATCTTCTGAGTTAAAAAGTAAACAAACAGTCAAGTCACTAGAAAACTTTTCCAATTAAATAAAATCAATTTTTCATTTACGAGAAACTGCAGGTATTTGCTCAGCGTCCTTTAAATTCTGCAGTCGCATCTCAAAGATATTCCAAATTAATATCTAAAGCTTCATAAGGCGAAGATCATTATTGGTCAAAGCTGAGAAGCTAATGGATTTTCGTTGAGTGGAATTTTAATGTATTTTATTGAGAAAAATAACTTGGTTTAAGTCTTAGAATCATATGCAATGATGTAGCCTTAAAACATCGTACTGAAACTTGAAAACTTACAAAATACTGACAAAATGCATAATTAATTCTTGCACCTGAAAATTATATGTAGCCATTAGATACCTAAAAACGACTTCCTATTAAAGATTAAAAAAATATTACATTATGTTAGTTACATTTGGGTTCAATACAAGTATCAAGTACTTGATAGTTCGATTTTCCCTCACATAATTAATTAGCCGTCTTTTCAGGAGAACACAATGTCCGATGTTGATAATGAAACATTTTAACATTATGTGAAATATTTCCATAATAATATAAAGCGACGTGAAAAATTTAATAACGCTATGAGCATAGCGAGTACTAAGAATCTCTGTACATTTCTATCTAAATAGTAAGAGGAGAGAAACACGTGTAAAAACAAGACTTTTTATTAAAATGTTTCCCATTGAACTTAAGTCGTCGCACGGTAAACTAAATAATTTTCCTTTGACCTCTTCAGTTTATTACCTACAGCCAGTGAAGATGTTTGTTATGACAAACTTTTATTAGTAAATTCTCAAGGGAGACAATCCGCTATATTAAAGTTAAAATGCTCGTAAAACGACTGCCTCATATTAATTCTATGTCAAGAATTTATTCTTCGGTTTTTGTTGATTATTTTTCTATGTAATTGGGCATATTTTTTAGTTTTATGCTATTGTGTGTTCATCTCAAACTAGTATCTGAAAAGGTAATATTATATGTTAAAATAAAACAGAGCTATGTTACATAGTAACATGAAAACTGTTCATACGATCAAAAGAACATTTCTGAGAATTATACTAGGTTTACTCAGAATTTTCCACTTCTCAAGTAGGTACACAAAAACTTTGATTTGTTTTGGACTAGTATTTATTACTTCTTATTTTTGTTAGTCACAGTTCGTTACAGTATAACTTGTAATAAATTATGTTTACTGTAATAAATTATATTTTCATGTATATTTGTGTTCAAGAAGTTCAACCAAACAAGGATACAGAAATATAAATACTACCTATATCTATTTAGCTTTACACTGTTTAATTTCTACTTCACAACTCACCTGAAATTTTTAATAACACTCTTATGGTAACGTACCATACGTTCAGACGCGTGGCAAACAGCCTGGAAAGCAGTCTGGCAAGCAGCCTGGCAAGCAGCCCGGCAAGTAACCTGACAAGCAGCCCGTGCGTTTACGGTACAATCAAACAAACACGGGCGCATGCACAAACAACATGATTACATGCTTGTGCCTGTGCTTGTGCTTGTTGAATGTTACTTTGAACGCAAGCATTTGGACTTACCAGCATAAATTATTTCATATACTATCATAAGTAATGATACTATGAGCCATTCAATCGTATTAAGTGATTTTGGATGGATTTAAAATTGCTTCCAGTGAAAATGAATTAACAAAATTGATACATTGGATTTAGAATTGAAAGGAAAACGAGAGATAAGCAAAAGGGTCGGAAAGGCCCAGGTGTTCAATTACTTTATAGCAATTCTATAATTTATTAGATTACTTATGTTATATGATATATTCCGTTAAAATTATATATTTAAGTGTAACACACACTGGCCAATAAATTGTATAAAAATATTCTTCTTTAAAAAAATATAAAGGCTATTGACAAATCTTGTAACACAAGTATGCAGCTGTTTTATTAGAGATTTGTTCATGATATCCCATTGACCACCGAGCGGCCCGATCGGGCCGAGACACAATAGATTTTCTATGTCAAGAATTTATTCTTCGGTTTTTGTTGATTATTTTTCTATGTAATTGGGCATATTTTTTAGTTTTATGCTATTGTGTGTTCATCTCAAACTGATAGATTGAAAATAGATTTTCTATTGTGTCTGTGATCCGAGGACTGACGGAATATATTTAGTACAGCTGATACATTTGTCTTTTTCAAAGAACTATAGAATTAAGGATGTAGGTGTATTAGTGAAGTTAATTTATAAGCAAAACATAATATGGAATTCAAAGAAAGTTTGCTGGGTTATAAAAAAATGTTAAATGTTTTTAGCTTTAAAAATCTATAGTGCTGAAACCTTAATATAACGACATGCGTAATTCTACGTTTCTTATTATCGATCAATTTGATTCTCTAGTTAAATTTTGAACTTTATTTACATCATTGAATGTTAAAAAGTCCTTTTTGTCCTTCTCCATTCAAATATCCAAACAAATTTCTCATAAAATTACCTTCAAATTTAGACTTCATTCAATTTATAGATACCTAATTCTTTCATTAATCAGAGTAACAACAGTCATTGTAAAGTACTTCTTGAAAGATATAATCTTTTTAAGCATAAATTGTTACGCCCATTATGTGATTAAATCTTTGGAACTTTTGAAACTTCATTATTCGGTATCACCTTTAGATGGTATCAGATACCACAAATGACCGCTTTTAGGGATCTGTGTTTTAGAACCTTACTTATTAATAAGAAAACATAAGACTTTTTGAATAAATTCAGATATATTTATTTTAGGTACTTACACAGAAACTACCATTGAAAAGTTTTGCTACCATGTTTTATAAGTTCGTTGTTCTTAATCTACTTATATTCTATTTTAATTATTTTACTCATTGTAATGCAGTCATACAATTAGTTTGTTATTTTTGCCACGATATCTGAATGTAAGAATAGTTGATAGCCAATAATTAGATTTTCCTAACTTATACTTTAAATAACAAAATACGGAACCCCTTTACCAAAATAACTATTTTATCCACTTTTTACGTTCCCATTTTCCTTGAACATCGTCTATTTTGGACGTAATGAAGTACTTTGACACCTGAGCTCTAACAAGATGCTGTAAGCTGATCGTTATGCTCATGAAAGTCAAATAGTATTTTTGAAAAATGATGGCATTGTTATAAATAAGGTCGTCTGATCTAAGAGCTAAGGGATAAGGAGCTTGAAATAAATCTGGAGGAATCTGTGTTATTTTTACGTTATTTAAAGATTAGAACTTGCAGAATTATCGTTTCATAATTATATATATATAGTCTATTACTTTAATTTTAATATAAGCGGTATCAACTTATAACATTTATTTAGTAGGTAACACACGTACCTATACCTTGTGAACAGATAGTATAGGGCGTTGCTTTTTTCGGGAAGAATTGCGGAATTTCAGAAGGAAAAGTTAATAAAGTGTGTGATAAAGTGAAAAATTATAAACGCATTATTACGTAAATCAAAATATCGCAGAATTTGTTTTGGTTGATTAAAAATATGGCTTACCTGCAGCTGAAGGAACTGATCTTCTAATGAAACATATAACACTTAAAAACTATTACAAAAGCACAAAGAAAGGGCAAACGTGGTCGCTCGAATACGTACCGTCTGTCATTGTCTAGACAAAGGCTTGTGGAATACAGAGAGAAATCAAAAGAGAACCGAAATATAAACAACTGGTGTTGTAATATGGACGCTCTCTGTAAATCAAATGGATAAAATGTATTAAATAAAGTGTTAATTGAATAAAAACACATACAGTTTAGTGTAGCTATTTAAATTATATAACATTAATTCAGCTCTGTTCACAGGTATATAGAATAGAAAGCATGAGTTCGGTTTTTGATTAATTTCCTCCAAAAATATAGGTCATAGAAAATAATTGTTTCAAATGTTTTTCTTTTGTTTCCCTTATTACGTCGTAAAGGTAACCTCCTACATACAATCTTTTATAGCAAATATAATGACCTCAGAAATAAATCGAATATACTTCCAATTCTTTTCCTGTCCTTCATATTTTATTATATTTATATTGTAAAAGTAATAAATACGATATATATTTTATATTGTTTCCCCGCAGGAACTTAAGAGAATGCCAAGGTCCTCAGATATAGGTCAGGGATGCTGGGGATCAATGGGCTTAAAAAAAATATAAAAAAAGCATTCAACGACAAAAGGGTTGCCTACATGAAATAAAAGAAACTGCTGTAAAGTAAACATTTTTAATGGGTTCCGTTTTTTTTATTTGCCTCAGCGAAAAGACCGTTAATGGTTCAAATATAAAAATGCGTTTTTAGGTTATTGTAATCTACTACTACCACTTAAACATTTGCATTCATTTTTTTATTCAGAACGTTCTTAGAAGCACTTCTATAGTAATGTATTAAAAATATTTTCCTTAAAGTTCGAACTTCATAATATAAGCGTTTGTTTAATTTATTTTGTAATACTTGCAGTGTACAAAAGTTTAATACGTAGTCACAAAAACAAACACAAAAATGAGCCATAGTTTGTCTCTTATTAAAAAAAAGAAAAATTTTCACAAATTTGAATTCTCTGAATCTAAAAGCACTAACATACAAATCCCCTATGGTATTTATCGTATTTCCTACATCTTAAAAAAACTATTTCAAGCAAGGTCTATAAATAAACTGTCAAATACAGTAGGAATGATGTTTACACACAGGGATCTTAAAATAATGCCAAGGATGTTGTAAGTGGGTCACCCGCACCCGGGACTCAGCCTTGCATGTTGAACTTGAGGCCAATTCCCGCGGAGGCTGGTTTCCACAGATTATATAGAGACCTGGAAGAGAAAGTGTGATTTAGAAAGAAGAAGAAAAAGAAGAAGAAAATTAATTGATTAATTAATAAATAATATTATTAATAATTATTTATTAATTAATTGATTACAATTAATTAATTTTCTTTCTTAATTGTACTTCTTAGTAAGTAGTACAATTAAGAAAGAGTATAACGTTAAACATCTTGAAGTTTTTTGGCTCTCTTTCAGTTCTATCTAGTTTAGATTTTTATCAGAATAAAATAACTAGCTTTGGAATTAAAACATTCGTATCAAAATGCATATAATTTCTATTTTGGTTTTATTTGTGTAGTAATAATTAATTTTCGATTTAAATGCGCCTCTAGTTTAATATATGATCTGTGTTAAGGATAGTATCACATTAACATAATGTAGGTAGAAAGAAAGGAACGCCTGCAGTTCGTTAGAGAATATTCATCCATTGCGCGTTTTACATTAAAATAGCAATTGATTAACTTATCTCAGCTGTTGGGAAATTAATTATTCTCTTTTCCCGTTAGACAGATTTCGTTCGTTCGTTTTCGTTATATTTTCCTTTTTAATTTATTCCAAATACGCTCTTCCTATTTAGTTATTTTCTCTTAAACAATACTTAATACTTATACTTGATGATATACTAATACTTGATGTAAGAACCATTTTCAAAAACTATTAAGTTATGTAGTTTTTTAACGATACGCTAATCTATATATATTATAAAACTCAAAGGTGACTGATATAGTGATCTATCAACGCACAGCCTACTACTACGCCACTGGACGTATCGGGCTGAAATTTGGCATGCAGGTAGATGTCATAACGTAGGCGTCCCCTAAGAAAGGATTTTAGAAAATTCATCCCCCAAGGAGATCAAATAGGGGATGAAAGTTTGTACCATGAAAATTTATCTATTCCACGTAGGCGAAGCTGTGGGCAATAGCTAGTATTAATATATTCGTGACCATCCTTGTGTATAAGAAATTTAGTTATAAGAAATTTAATTTAATTTAAAAAAGTTAATTATAAAAACTTTATGTAACATAAAACTCAATATTTCTGTTAAATATTGGTTAGAATGCGTATGAAACTATAACTTTTAGTTCTTCGATGTTCTCTTATTATTTGACTAGAAACAAAGGACTCAAATATTATTTTTCCGTTCTTTTCTACTGTAAACATAAGACGGTATGAATATTACATCTCAAGGATTGCTTATGCTTTTATTACGTTAAAATATTTCAAGGGTACTCTCTTATTACATGGAATACCTTGTTGATTTTACAAAATATAAAACATAATCACTCAACTGTACCTATATACCTATCTGACATCTGTAAGAATATTTCTTTCTCGGTCTTTCTTTAATCGCTTTGTATCTTCCTGTTGAGAATCACTACATAGTATAAAACAAAGTCGCTTTCTCCGTCCCTATGTCCGTATGCTTAAATCTTTAAAACTACGCAACCGATTTTGATGGGGTTTTTTAAAAGATAGGAGTGATTCAAGAGGAAGGTTTTAGTATATAAACTCAAACTCAAACTCAAACTCAAACTCAAACATTTATTTATTCAATTAGACTTCTTAAAGAAGCACTTTTGAAACGTCATTACATATTTTAAAATTTACCACCGATTCGGAAAGCAGTATCTACGGAGAAGAACCGGCAAGAAACTCCATAGTTGCTCTTTTAAATCATGTCAGTTTTACAATTTTACAAAATACATATGTAACAACATATAAGTATTGTAATAACATGCCAAAGAACTGTCCTGTGGTTTTTACGCGACAACCCTCCATGGGTTTTTATCGTCCATATATTCCTGAATGCTGTAGTACGCTCTCTGAACTAGTACATTTTTTATATAAGTTTTAAATTTAGAACTACTAAACTCTTTAATATTATGAGGAATTCTATTGTAAAAGCGTATACCTTGACCCATAAATGAATTTTTAACTTTAGCTAATCGGAAAAATGGCATTTCAATTCTATTTCTGTTCCTTGTGCCATAACAGTGTCTATCTCCTACTCTTGTGTGTAAGTCGGCGTTTTTGTGTACATGCAAAATATTATTAAATATATACTGTGATGGTACAGTAAGGATACCAGTATTCTTAAAGAGATCTCTTAGTGAGTCCCGAGCACGTAAATTATATATAGAACGAATGGCTCTTTTCTGTAAGATAAATATAGTTTCTATATCTGCTGCCCTGCCCCATAGTAGAATTCCATAGGACATAATACTATGAAAGTAGCTGAAATAAACCAATCTAGCTGTATCTTCATCGGTGAGATGCCTTACCTTTCGGACTGCATATGCTGCTGAACTGAGCTTACCTGCAGCGGTGTTGACATGGGCTCCCCACTGTAGTTTCTCGTCCAATGTTAACCCAAGAAATACAGTCGATTCTGTAGGGTGTAATACCTCCCCGTTCAAGGTAATATTTCTGCTTAACTTTTTAACGTTTGGTAGTAAAAATTCAACACAAGTTGTTTTTTTGGCATTTAATAATAAATTATTAGCAGTAAACCAGTCGGATATGTGTAAAAGAGCACTGTTCACTTCGTCAACATTTGGGTCATGCCTATCCACATTAAATATTAATGAGGTATCATCTGCAAACAGAACTATTTCACACCTATCCTGTAAATAATAAGGTAGATCATTGATATATACCAAGAACAAGAAGGGTCCTAAAATAGATCCCTGTGGAACACCAATGTTAATTGACGCACCGCTAGAACGTTCTCCATTAACAACTACAGTTTGTATCCTATCATGCAGGTATGAGGCTATGAGGTTCTGAGCTTGTCCTTTAATCCCATAGTGATTAAGTTTACGCAATAAGGTACAATGTTCAACGCAGTCAAATGCCTTGGAGAGGTCACAAAATATCCCCAAAGCATTTTTTGAGTTTTCCCATGCCTTATATATATGTGTTAGTAGTGCAACTCCAGCATCTGTGGTTGAGCGCCCCTTTGTGAAACCAAACTGTTTGGTGTGCAGCAAATTATTAGATGCAAAGTGACTAGTCAATTGGTTTAATATTAACTTTTCGAATACCTTACTTAATGTTGGTAAAATCGAGATAGGTCTATAGTTGTTACAGTCTTCTTGATCGCCTTTCTTAAATAGAGGTATAACTTTACTAAGCTTTAATAAATTAGGAAATGTACCATAGTCACAACACTTATTAAATATAAAAGCTAAATTGTTCGCAATATTTTCTATTATATTATTAACTAAATTTACGGACATTCCCCAAAGATCACAAGTATTTTTTAAATTTAGTGTCTTAAAGGCTGTAACAATATCATTAGCAGTTACGTGTCGCAATTCAAATAATGTGCTGCACCCCGCAACATGGTCCCTCAAAAAGGTCTCTGCAAGTGCTGAAGACGAATTTAAATTATTAGTAATGCTAGCAGGGACACTACTAAAGAAATCTTCAAATGCAAGCGCAACATCAGCATTTTTGTCAATAACCATGCCATTATTAACAAGTTTTATGGTATTACTTGATTTGCTTTTACCCATTTCACCATTAATAATAGACCAAACTGTTTTAACTTTATTATCGGAGTCGCGTATTTTATCTCTGATATACAAACGCTTCGCAGTAAAACAAACAATTTTAAAAGTTTTTGAGTAATTTCTAACATAACTAAGAAAAGATGGGTCTTTATTATATTGCTTCATACCATATAACTCATAAAGAACGATCCTACACCTATGTATGCTAGGTGTCGCCCATTTACTAAATGGTAAATCCTTGGTAATATTTAAAGATTTAACTTTAAATATTTTTTCAAATTCATTATGCACTAAATTAAAAAGATTTTTAAACATTTCACAAGGATTATTATGACAGGATTGATCATTCAGTACGGGCAGGCTTTTATTAATATTATCTCTAAATTTATTAATGCCTTTTTTAGTTATAGGCCTAACATTAATTCTTTTAAATTCAGGTAAACAATCCCATTCAAAAACTACTTTCTGGCCACAGTGATCCGAAGTGAGTGTATTGAGAATATTTTTCTCTAAACAGTTGCAGTCGCAGTATATATTATCAATACAGGTTGCAGAAGTAGGTGTAATTCGTGTGGGTTCATTAAAAAGTTTATACAGATTAAATGACTGAAACAAATTAACAATTCGTGTTGCCGTTTGTGTTTGTAAAAGTATATCAATATTAAAATCACCACATACTATAACTTTTTTTTTACTCCTACTTAAACGCTTTAATATTTCTTCCATGACTGTCTCAAACATATTATAGTCACTGGAAGGGGGTCTATAAACGCAAACAATAATAAAACGCTCCAGCTCCACACAGGACAGTTCAATGGTCCGTTCTACAGAAAGGCTAACAATGTCAGTTCGTTCCTTGCATTTTAAACTATTGTGTACAAAAATAAGAGAACCTCCATGAATAGCGTTTGTTCTAAAGTATATACTTTTTAATTTATAATTATCAATATTTATTAACAACTGACATTGTTTAAGCCAATGTTCTGTTACACAAAATATTTTAATTCTATTATGATTTAAAAATAATTCTATTTCTAATAATTTGCTAGCCAAGCCTTGAATATTTTGATGCACAATAGAAAAAGACTGCTTAGCTGATTTATTAGATTGCTATTGCTATAATTTATTAGATTATAAAGCGGACGAAGCTGCGGGCGGTAAGCTAGTAAAATATAAATGACTTTTACATAACTTTGCATATTATTTAACTCTACGTTCCAGAGAAAACATGTTTACACAGTCAAAGAAATAAATTATTTTAGTGTATAACAGTTTGATATTGTTTCAATTTAACCTTACCCAATACACAAAGGAAATTAAGTGGTGTGTTTGAAAATAATTGGCGAATCGACCTACACGTTTCACTTTATAGATAATAGGTATCTATAGATTATATATGACCTTGATGTTTTTGTATGTAATAATTTTTTTTATAAATATAAATAAATATTTCAGGACATTTTTCACACACGGCACGATCTGATCCCATACTAAGCTTTCGCTTGTGTTATGGAAACCAGATGGCTGATAAACATAATATATATAATTTTAATAAATACTTATATAGATAATAATTAACACCCAAACACAGGGCAAACATCTATGTTCATCACACAAATATTTGCCGCGGGTGGGAATCGAACTCACGACCAAGGCAGGGCCACTACCAACCAAGCCAACCGCTCAGTCATAATGTAGAATTTCTTTTTGTAACATTTATTATGTCTCGAGTATCTTAGTTATAACAAAGAGTAACAATGAATATTACAAATCCGATAGTTTGTAAGGATTTTGGTCTAACAAAAGACCTAGATTATCTTTTCTTCTAGTAAATGTAGACCGAGTCTAGAACATTTCATGCTCATGTATTTAAATATGAAAAAGAGTGAACTTCACAAAAGCAATGAAGAAATATTATATCACCTTTTGATCTGTTAAAACATAATTAGATTATGTTTTCTTTTTCCTTATGAACAGACAATTATTTCACAAAGGGAAAATGAGGAAAATACGTATTGATATACCTTTTTTTTCAATAAAATTGTTAAACAAAGGAATTTCACTTTATCTTATTTTAATTACAAGCACCTATTTATAGATAATTTTTTATATAAAAATAATACTTTTAAACAGCTTTTTTAACTTAATCATAAAATAACACGATAAAAAAGATTATATAGTAGTTATTTACATATGATAAAAATTTCTCATGTAAAATTGCTTGAACGATTTTTAAGATCTTTTTATGTGTATATTCAGGTCCCAAAAAAAACAATTTTTTACACCCCTGAGTAACAAGGGTATCCTGGGAGAATAACAATGACCAGCTTTATTATAAAAGTTATTGTTTTCCAAACAGACAAACGGATATTACGATTCAATATCGGTTAGTTTGTAAAATAAACTCAAAAGGGTAACATAATACTGTAGGGTTTGGATAACCTTCAGTGTACAACGAACGAACAGTATTTGTGATCCATTTTATTATTACAAAAGATATTGGATGATGGATGTGGTATCGTGGTTAATGTAGAATACGAATACGGGCTCTAATTTGATTAATCATAGTTCATAATATTATTGAATAAACTGAGAACTATGTAAAATCAAGATTATTTAACAATTGCGAACTTCTGCCATTCTTTCAGGGAATGTTTGAATACCTATCGTATTTTAAGTCTTATATATTTTTTTATATAGGGATGATTTTTCAATCCTTGGTTAAAACTTATTCATCGAATAACGTATTAAACTACCATTTCAAAAATGTATTCTAATTGTCCGTTTTTGACAGTTTACAGGTGACATTTTAAAATATTCGTGTAATACTTTATTGGACGGATAAATTTTAACCAAGGATTGAAAAATCGGCCCTTAACAAATTAACACACATATTTAAAAAAATAATATAAGGTTATATTAAAGGATTAATACCTACTAGGCTGCCCAAGGTAAGATAATTGTAATGACTAGAAATATTTACGTAAAGATTTCCATTGTATCTTTACTTTTTTAGTATGATAATATTGTTATACATTTAAGTGCTGATTTTTCAAAACTGGGTTAAAACTTATTCGTCGAATAATGTATAAAACTACCCTTTTTAAAACGTATTCATTATTGTCCGTATTTGACAATTTACGTGACATTTCAATATTATCGTGTAATACTTTCCTCCTTCCCTAAAATTGTAACCTTTGTTTGTGAGTATTAAGTAATCGATAAACACAAAAACAACTCATCCGTTCTAAATAAAAATTCCATTAGCGGAAAGTTACATTACTCCCACATGGGCTTTATTTATTTTTACACTAGTCAACAAAGCCGAATCTTGGTGGAAAATATTACGTATAGAATATAGATATATTTCTGTTAAAAAAATCGCTAATATTTAAACAATTTGATAGGGTTGCTCTATGTATATTTGAGCTTCGAGAGTAGCTTTTTGAAAGCTTCATAGTTTAGACTAAGCTTCGTCTCTAAGCTTTACCGTACGCTTGCAATTTAAGTATGTATTTTACTGGAAGTTTGACTTTGATTTTGAATGAGAGGTTCTGATGTAGTTTCGGGTATTAAAGTTTTAGTATTGCCACGCCATACATTTGTTAAGTGCATTATTTGCCTGCATTCTTTAATATTATAGTTATATACTTATAAACCCTTAACAAAAATATTGTGAGATGAGTCTTTGTGCAGTGGGAAATTTCAATTTTTTTTAATTGCTTAAATTGGCATAACTACATTCATGTTCTGCTATTATTAAATGAAAATGAAAAAAATGAAAAATGAAAAATATATTTATTTCATACACACAATTTTCAAATACAGAAAGTGGATGAGTCCTCCTAGTAAGTTTACAAAAACCTGTGTCAGGAGGACCCGCTCTTCTTAACTAAAGTTTACAAATATAATACGTGTGCAGATGTATGTGTATAAGTGAGTGATATTATAAAACATATAACATACAAATTTTACTGCTTTTCTACATATTGACGTAAAATCAACATTTTACGTTTTTCTACATATAATTTTGTGGCTTCCCACAAGACTCAAGAGTGAATAGAATTTCTCAGCTATTATGCCAACCTGTCTCCGTACACATTGAATTATTCTATTAGTACTTATGAGAATAGCTTATTTACTTCTTGAACTTTCAAGTGGGATTAGAAACCATATGATTAAACTCTGCGCCTAGATATATTATTTCTTAAAAAAAACACGCTTAAAGTGATGAAATTATTGTAAAGTCACCGATCTTTGATAAGTGTACAAAGTTTGAATTAAATCTGTCCACTTAAAGTGGGTCAAAATCAAGTCCTAAGGAGTAGGTTACATACAAACCTACAGGTAAACCTAATAAAAGTGTGTTAATAACATAAAAAAGCGTGTTAAACATGCTATTTAGTATGAAAATTACATTTTTAATTTCTCATGCCTTTTACAAGAAAGTGTAATATTTAAAATAAGTGTTTCTCAAAGCACATTTTAGCTTACAATTTAAACTTTAATAAGTCACTTCCAGCGTGCTAAGTTACAAGTTAAGTAACGAAATAAGCTGGGAGTTTGCGATGACGAACCCTGGACGAATTTAATTTTAATTTCATATTGTTTTGTGAGTAAACTTTCAATACTTTGTGAGACCCCAAACGTGTTTATTCTATAATAGAAATAAATATTTCAGGACAATTTTCACACACGGCATGATCTGATCTCATACTATCTAAGCTTTCGCTTGTGTTATGGAAACCGAATGGCTGATAAACATACATAATTATTATATAAGTTTAAATGATGAGCAAACATCTATGATCAATATATAATATTTTTTATTACAGAGGTTCGTTATATTTTTAAAATATTGATTTCATAAGTCACATTGCTTTTGCAACATCATTTATCTGCAATCCATAAGTTTCCCATTAAAAGGTTATAATGACTCGGCTATAGGAATTTATATTGAAAATTGCTTTGATGGAAGGACGTCTGAATTTTACGACATTTGCCATTAAAAGGAGTTCTGTAGATTCTAGTCTCAACTATCCTTACCGCGGTTTTTATAACTTTGTCCTAAAATTATAAGATTACCAATATCTTCAGTGACATTGCTAGGTCACAGTACAGAATTTATGTTTGTAAATACTATAACGATAATATTCCAATATTGCTCAACAGCTTTTGCCTACAGGAATTCAATAAATTTAGCGGAAAAACACTTGAAATAGTTTCAAACTTTCGGATGGACATTGTACAAAAAATAATTATAGAATGTTATAACGTGTATTTACCTTAAAATCTCAGCCTTAGTTGTCTCTCATTTCGATTCTCTATCACAACTACACAAAAAATTTAAATACTCAATAAAATTTCTTTAAATGATTTAAGTAATAACAAGTTAAATTACCTACAAACGTAGAAATAAAAAAAATTTCAATCACCGTTGAAATTGTATTTTTGTTTATATGGATAATAATTATATAAGATATCCCTGATTAAGATGAAAGATCAAAGAGAGCGTTAATTGCTCTACGCTTCAACATCGTATAGAAGTTTCCTTAATTAGTTTTCGAATATTTGTTAATATAATGTTGTATTTTTATAAGCAATAATACTTATTACAATATCTAGTACATAATATTACAACATCACAATGCGTATAAATAATGCTAGCTGCCTATTTGAAAGTAATACTATATTTGTCTATGGTAATACTGATAGCGGTCTTTTTGTTAGGTCCCCATTGACTATGTCCTTCTAAATTACCTCCTTTCAGTCTTGTCACTTTCGAGCATTATTGATATGAGAAAAATAACGAGAAAAAGCAACTTTACTCACATAGTTACCTACACAGCCAAATAATTTTGAATAATATCGGTATGAGCTCTACCAGACAATTAAGAAAGGAAAAACATAAACAGTATAAGCAGAGAAAAATATAAAAAGAGTGTCATATTTTTCTCACTTTTAAATATTTCTCCTAATTAGCCTACAAAATAAAACCTACAGAAAACACGATTAGTAATTCAAATACGGAATTCGAAGTTAATTTGCATTTGCATTTTCCTCGAACGTAAAATAAATCTTTCGAAGTGGGATTTGCAAGGAAATGTGAGCAAAGAGAAGCGATTCCCTTAAGCCTAGCTCCTACGGCCCAGTACTATGCTACTTTGTGAAATTGTTTGAAATTATGTTTGTGCATTGAATGCACGTCATTTCGATTGGCTTTAGTGTTTAACTAGCGGTCCGCCCCGGCTTCGCCCGTGGTACCTACATGTTTACGTTTTTTTTCATAAGAACCATCCTCGTACTTCAAGGAATTGATTCTTCAGCGCACGCGATGACAGAATTTTTATTAAGGAATTTTTTACACCTTGGGTTACAATAATGCATTTTTGGTAAGGATCTCTAATTTTTTTGAAAATGCAATATAGCCTATGTTGCTCAGTGATGATGCAGCTTTCTAATGGTGAAAGAATTTTTGAATTCGGTCCAGTGGTTTATGCGTGAAAACCATACATACAAACATAATTACAAACCTTTCCTCTTTATAATATTAGTATAGATTAAAACATTATTTCGCTAGATAGAGCGATTGTAGCAATGTTTTGATCTTTGATTTATTTATTTATTTAGCATATACTTAATAGCTTGAATTCACGATTTAGTAATTTTTCTGGGTAGGATACTTATTTACACATTTGTGCAAAAATCCTGTTGTAATATTTTCGTAACTTCAGTTTATTTTTGGGTGATATTATCCTTAAATGGTCACTAAGGAAGTGTAATTACATTGTTAAGGATAACAGGGGCTCATAAGTAACTGCTTAATGCTTATATTATCAACGCGATCGTGTACTTAAGTAAAACATTAACACCATTATAGTTAAGACAAATCGGATTCATTTATTTTTTCTAAAAGTGAAAAAATAATATAATTATATTAAAATTTTGTATCGAAAATGGCAAACAAGTTGGCTTTTTATTATCTTTACTTAAAATTATAAAGCTTAGGAGTTTGTTTGTTTGTTTATTATGCGCTAATCTCAAGAACTACTGGTTCGATTTGAAAAATTATTTCGGTGTTAGTAGCCCATTTATCGATGACGGCTATATGTATTATATCTACCATCATACCAAGACCAACAGTAGCGGAGCAATGCGGGTAAAACCGCGGGGCACAGCTAGTATTAAATAATACCTAAGGCTAATTACCTACTTACAGTAATATCTCTTTCACATCCATACTAATATTATAAATATGAAAGTAACTCTGTCTGTCTGTCTGTTACTCAATCACGCCTTAACTACTGAATCAATTTGCGTAAAATTTTGTATACTTAGAGATATTTTGATACCCGAGAAAGGACATAGGATAGGCTTTATCTCGGAAATCCCACGGGAACGGGAACTATGCGGGTTTTTCTTATAATATTATTCTTATAATATAATTGAAGAACGTAACCCTCTCTAGCACAATCTGATTAAAAATAACGATCACGTAATTGAAACAGTATTATTCCAAAACGTTGTTTATCATATCGGAATATTATTTTTTGGAAAAACAAATATTTCCGCTCACAAACAGTGGGAAATTCCAAGCGTTATTGTTTCATTGTAATGTTGTTTTTATAAGTAAAGAAAAATGTAGAAATATTGATAAATAGGTATTAAATTGTAATACAAGGTGATTTATTTAATCTGGGATTGGAATTATTGGCATTGTACCTAGTAAAAATTGAAAAAAATAAAATGAGGGCAAAATAGAATATTATATAATGCAAGTATCTATAAGATGGATTACCTACTTATACTATGAACTATGAAGCATATTAGCAAAATGTTTACCTCAACTAAGTACAAACAAAACAAATTGGAACGAATCGAATTAAATTAATAAATAATAACCTTATGTAAAAAAATAAATTCAATGCTTATTTTAACTATGTACACATATGTAATTATGTACACATATTATGATAACCGTAAATTATTAAGTAAATGAATTAATAATACACATTTTAACAGATGATGGATTAGGGATCCTTAGATGTCGAGTAAACTTGCTACGTGACTGATTGTGAGGTTTTATTTTCGGGGAAAAACCTGATAAATGGTTGTGAAACAGAGATTAGCGCTAGTAATGGTGCCAGAGGATAGTCCGCTATTTATGACAAAGTATAATAATATTTTTTTCTCGAGCTAGTTATGTACTATGGAAGTTTGTATGAAAATACGATACGGACTTTTTGAAAAAGTTTTGTGATGATACGAAAAATGGGTTTTTAGATGTGCATTTTTAAAAATTCTGTAAAATCGTAAAACTATTTTTAAGCCGAAAGTTGATGATTAATGTTGTACCTAAGTACCTAATGTACCTAATTGGACAAGTTATCCGATACTTTGTATTTATTAAAACTCACGTATTATTGCAAGTTCAAATAAGGTACATAGGTATCTTATATTGACTGCAGCATAAATTAATAAATTAATAAAAACAAATTATGTGTACTTTTGATTTTACCCCTTTCAAATCCTATCCTAATATCCTACTAATATTATAAATGCGAAAGTATGTGGGGATGGATGTATAAAAAGTGTATATGTATGTATGTTTGTTACTCTTACACGCAAATACTGCTGAACCGATTATAATGAAATTTAGCACACCTATAGAGGGTAACTACGATTAACGCACAGGATAGGATTTATCCCGGAAATTCCAGGGGAACGGGAAAAACGCGGGCGAAGCCGAGGACGGAAAGCTAGTACTATAATATTTCTAACTCAATACGAACTACACACACAAACATGTATAATATCACTGCATAGAGAATCTGAATGCATAACCCCAATTATGCCTGACAGTGGTCGCTATATTGGATGTAAATTGCCTACTAAAGCCACATGCTAAGGCTTTGAGGTCTGTGATATATTGAAGTAATATAAGATGCGTAACAAAAACAAAGTTAGGCACATTTTCTAACAAAAAGTATTGCATAGGAAAAGGTAGAAATTTTTCGTTGCCTATAGTTTTATTGTACAACTAGATTTCCGCCTGCGGCTTCGCCCGCGTTTTCAAAGAAAAACCCGCATAGTTCCCATTCCCGTGGGGTTTCCGGGATAAAACCTATTCTATGTGTTAATCCAAGTTTTCCCCTATATGTGTGCTAAATTTCATTGTAATCGGTTCGGTAGTTTATGCGTGAAAACCATACATACATACATAATTACAAACCTTTCCTCTTTGTAATATTAGTATAGAAAACAATGTAAGTTAGGTTACAGTTTAGGTATATTGAGAAAGGCGTTGAAGAATATTTCCTAGTATCTAACTCTCATTTGATTGTTAGTAGATAAGTTTAATGGTTACCACCTTTGTTCGTTAAAAATTTATTCGTATTTTTTACTTATTTTGCGATAGGTATCGTGGAAGGTACCTATATTGTCATATAAAAACAGCGGCTTAATCTATCATACTTCAGAGTAATTCATCATCTGCCACATTAATTAAATTAAGGACTTGTAAATATAAAAATATAGCTCTAATAACATTTTTGGTAAACCAACACTGTATATAAATAAATATAATGAAAGGAAAGGATGAAATAATTCAAACTCAGACATTTATTTATTCAATTAGACTTCTTCTAGAAGAACTTTTGAATCGTTATATAATATAATAACATAGATGTTACGTAGGTAGTATTAAAATATCAATATAATCAGCTTTTTAGGTAATAATTCTTAAAATGTAAGTGCACTTCAATGATCTTCAATAATTCTTTCTCGTGAAATAAAACCTAAGTGTGTAATTAAACCGTTTTCATTAAAATAGTAATTGAATTCTATTTCTAGGCTGTGTTAGATTTAGATCTTATTCCAATGGCTATAACTCTCAAACCAAGATGATATTTTATTTTATACTTATTTACTTTAGTTAAACGGTTGAACTGATTTGTAATAAATAATGAATGTTGAGATATATTCGTTACAATTTCTTAAAGATTATTCTTTAATATTGATTTAAAAAAAATGCGTAAATAAATAAGCCCGTCTTTTACGTCACAACTAATATAATACCTGAATATTGGAACCGTTAAATATTAAATGGTATTATTTATGGTTTATAAATAAATTATGAATTTGTAAGAAAAATGTGTATATTATGTACATCAGTTAGGATTTATCTAGCCTAGGGTATTCCTGCGCGTACCTACTTTATGTCTAACAGTATTTTATACGGTCTAGACTGAGGTATTATTTATTTACGAATTTATTGAGCTGCAGTGATTATTAACTTTAGTATTTATCTAAATTCATCCATACGATGCAACATAAAAATGTGATACCCGTAACTTAAAAATGTTCTTTTCATAATATTTTATTTATTCATCAACATTGCACTCCCTAAAGCGATCCTATTCACGAGTCAAAATTGGAGTGAATACAAAATAAGGATGGACACTAACGTTCCGAATTGATGACGTCGCGTCGTTAGCGGACATCTGCATGCGACGTGTTGAGAATAGACATGAGTCGAATATGGAATTATGGGAGCAGGGAACTGAGTTTAGGTATTGGGATATTTAATGCGCTTAGTAGAGGAACAAGCTTGTTGCTTAAGGTCTAATTCACACGAGAGCTTTTTTAACGTCCGTTAAAAAAGCGTCCAAATAGAACAAATGCATTCCCAAGTATATGTTCACACGTCAGCGCTTTTAAAGCGCGACGCTTTTTTATCGCGCAGTGTTGTATTTTCAACGCTCGGCGTTGGGCGTTAAATAAAATAGACCATAGGAAACTTCTTACTATTATTCAGACGAGCGCTAAAAAAGCGCCTTACCTCAGAGTAACAGCCAGTCGTTGTACAGGTGGTATCGCCAAACGTATGTTGGTATCTTAAAGTTTTATTTGAGGCCCCACTATTTCCAACAATTCGTCAAAAGTTGTTATAGACATTCGAAAATAATTTAAAAAAAATTCGGGGTATTGCCTTAACTCTTCGTACAGTGTCACAAACTGCCCTTTTAAGTATCTCTGTTCATTCAGAGGATGTACCCAGAATGCCTTTTGTTTTCTTTTTCGTCTTTTAGTAACACAAATCGCTAGTGCCATTAATTTAGCAGAAACCATTTCCACGTCCTACTGAAGCCAGAGACGAGACATGAGTGATTTTAAAGCGTTAGTATGAACAACCACAGAGAGAACGTTTAAAAAGCGCCAACGCCGAGTTTTAACGCAACGCTTTTTTAACTCTCGTGTGAATTAGACCTTACGCTCGAAATAGTCTATTAACAATGTACCTTATATTTATTGATTACTAGCTTTTCGATGACGGTAAATTATATACTAAAACCTTACTCTTGAATCACTCTATCTATTAACCCGGCCCGATGGGTCCCGGACACAATAGATTTTCTATTGTGTCTGTGGTTCCGGGGCCAGAGTTACTTAAAAAAACCCCATCAAAATCCGTTGCCTGGTTTTAAAAATTAAAGTAGATAAATCGGGATCAGAATCTTAATTGTCTTGTAATGTTGTCTTCGCTATTAATTCCTAATACCTACAATAGAGTTATTTAAATAAAATATAGTTCTTTTAGGTGATTATTTGATACCATTTCACAATTTGTAACATTCTATAAATTATAGCTGAGTACTCAGTATCTATTGATTTATATATTTTAAAATTTACAGTTATAGTAAACTAAATAGATATGTACCTACCGCATTTACGTCAGCAGCCAGTTGAAATGGTTGCAAATATAGGTATCTTTGATTTGTTACAAGAAACATAAAATCACAATCAAATGTACGAGCCTACGGAAGGAAGTCAGATCTACTTCATCTTTTCCTTTCAATCTTACAGCCGGTAAATTTGCACGACAAAGCGACAAAATATACAGACTTCCTCCGTACTCGATACCTACGGCGATTGTTACAAAATAAATATAAACTTGTTCTACTTAGCGAAGAACGTCTCAAACTTTCTCAATAATGTCCGTTGTTTGCAGCTTTGTATTGAAGCGATTAGTTACGTATTATGGTAGCGGTGTATACACTATACAGGTAGAAATAATAAATATTATATAATATTGTAATGTTACCTAGGCTAGAAGAAGAAGAATGAAGACGAAATGTACCTATAGCGTACCTACAGGTAAAACTGTAATTAATACAAAATTTAATTAAAAATGACAATGATTTTGATTATAACTAGATAAGTAATAAAAAAAAGATTTTTTTCTTAATAAATAATTAGAAACAATAAAAAATGTGTACATAATGTCGAAGATAACTTAGCAACAATATTATCACTATAGTTTTACTAATTAATGATATTTATTTTTTGTAAAAATATTGTTCATATTGTGATTATTTGGTCTGTGGAATAATCATCGTCGAAATAAAAAAAAAAATAAAAATACTGCTCAATTTTGGCGGCAATCTCAAAGCACAAATAAAATAATACTACACTGGTACCTAGTACCTACAAAAAGTTGTAGTAAATAGAGTTTGTACCTAATAGAAGATAGAAACATATAAAAATCAAAACTTTAGCAAAAAGCAATTAGAAAAAGTTAGATCGTAAATCGAAATGTGTTAATTAATGTTTATTTTTGTTTTATAGTGGGCGTGGAACAGAAACACTGATTGGAGAGTCATATCCAGTTTTGAAATTGGGTTGTCTTACGTTAGTTATAATTAAATAAAATCGTTATTATATTTAACATGTAGGTATAAGAATTTACTAAAGGAAAAATTATGAAAAAATTAAACGAATGTTAATCTGTCAGTAATCAATTAAATTGAGATAGATTATTGGTTAAGTATATTATAATATACCTATATCTTGTTTTTATAATAATTATTAGGCACATAATTAAGTATTACCTTTTTTGTCTTGCCGATATTTTTCAATGTTGTTGATAATGATAATATAGTCCAGAAGACGTACAGTAAAAATAAAAGGGCTATGAAACAATAAATTTGAATTTTAACGATACAATTTATTAAGAGAAAGGTTAGTAAAAAAAAAGAACCTACGTATATATAATTTATAAATTAAAAACGTCTTCATCAATATCTTGATAAGATTAGCATTTGTAATTTATTAAAAGATTAAAAAAAATCAAAAAGGATTTTTGGCAGCGGTGGGATTCGAACCCACGCCTCCGAAGAGACTGGTGCCTTAAACCAGCGCCTTAGACCGCTCGGCCACGCTACCACTTGACGAGGTGGTTGAAATTGTCAATCATATTTAAACTAACGATGATAATTCACATTTTTGATTTTTTTATAATTTTAATTGAAGTTTTTACTAACATTTTATACATGCGTATTTTAAAAACTCACATTTAAAATATCTTTTTTTTCAAATTGATTAGTATATTATTTTGTACGTTTTATTTATTTATAAGAGCTAGCGCGCACCACGACTTTATGCAGCGTGATTATTTTATCGCAGAAATACAACGTATGAGTTACTATGACAATGCGCGCACATGCGATTAAATAATCGCAGCGATTTTAAAATTGTGATTTGTCACATTTTGCTGCGACTGCTCGCGACGCGATTGTCGCGAAAATGAAATGCAGAATATGAAATTGTATGGTACCGCGCGCACTGTGATAATAAAATCGCACACTCGGGCCCGGCCGGCACTTCACTTGTGTTTCGTCTGTCCAACAGTAAACATCGTAGTGGTATAGGTACTGTTTGGTAAACATAAACTCAGTAATCTGTCAAAAGTTTGAATTTATTTATTCATTTATTTAACACTTTATTGTGCAAGAAACAAAATATACATAAAGGTTACAATAATAAAAAAATAATAAAAAAGCACAAAGGGCGGCCTTTTGGCAGAATTTTCATTCTATAATAGCCAAAGAATTTTTTGGGATACATCCATATCAGAAATATATACCATACATGGAAGTTCATTGTATTTCTGATAAAAGAAACCTTTGACAATTTTATCTGCTGTAAAAGGATGGGTCTAATATTGACGAATTTTCTTTTTTTTTCTTCTTATCCTCCGAAGTAGTAAATAAAGACAAGCAACTTGTACGAAATCCATGATGAAAGTGAGTAATGATCACTATTAAATTATCGCTGTGCGCGCACCGTACTCTCTGCGATTTTCTACAGCGCGATTTTGAAATCGTGTCGCAAAAATTAAAATCGTGGTGCGCGCTTGGCCTAAGAATTAGGAAAAGGTTCTTTTTCTACACTATCAAAATTAAAAAATACAATAACGTACGAGCACCTTCATGAAAATGGAGTAAGTACCTAACTAATCCCAAGTGAAACTATATTCATGATATTTCAGCTTTGGGGCTTGTACGCTGAATGTTGAACACAATAATAATTTAATCCCCCGTAATTAACTATTTAGAGCTACAAATAGTTTGGCGGGAAACTTTACACCTGTGCACAGATTAAACAACCTTGTACCTATACAGATTTTGAATAGTTTGTAATGTAGATAATCAATATTACTAATAGATATTGAAGCATTCGTTAGTTTATTAAGTACGTAATTTGTAAGAATAAGAAATTTGATCTTAGAGGAATGCAAACTACCTATAGGTTGTATACGTATTACCACAGTATTACAATATTATTTCCTACAGTAAGGAATCGCCTTTGATGTCGCGTGATGCCGCCGCCAGCGTAGGTACTTACGCTGCCACACGAAAATACGCTAGGGTTGCAACAAATGGGAAATAAAACAATTGTGATTATTAATATTATGATGAAATCTTTGTTCATATGTACATTCAAAATAATTGCGATTATTAAATCTGATGTAATTATTTGTTCATAAATATATAATTACAGATATTGCACTGCTAAATATTATTTACGTGGACACTTTATTTTTGGATGTTCTTAATTGTATATTATAACATTTAACTAAGTAATGCATTCGCATTGGGATGTACAATCTGATTAGAAAATAATGAGGACAACATATACATAGCTTTGATTTTAATTCAACAGATACAATTAATACAATCTTTCTGAAATATTGTTTCCTTCTGGGATTTCAATGTAGATTTACATCCGTAAACCGAACAGTTTGTGCGCGCCATAATAGAATATGTAAGTACCTATGTATAATAAAATTATTACACAAAAAATACGACTGCGTCATCCTTTCGCGCTAGGTAAAGCAAACTAAGCGTGTTTGCTTTACGCGGCCCGCGTCGCCCGACCCCCGCCAGTTCCCCTCCGTTTCTCTGCACAAGTACATTCGTCGCACTACTGGTGGTATTACGTAGTATATTATTAATTATTATTAGTCTGTTCTATAGGTGATAAGTGATAACAGAGTCAGGAAGATCGTGTTATACATGATATAATAATCTTTCCATATTACTTATCATTATAATTTGAATGATATAAGTACTTAAATATTTTTATTATTATAATTCCAGTATTTAAAAAATATTGAACTCAACGGTTAACTTTCTACTTGTCCGCCTATCGATGGGTCACGTGTATCAATTTTATTAAAAAATAGGTCAATCGGTATTTGAGCGGCAACATTTTTGTTAAAATTTTCTCCACGATAAAGCCACATTATGTCTATTTTTCGACTAAAGTAATTTTATACATAATATGTATTATCACCTTAGTAGTTTTATGGATACTATAGTTATTAATTTATTATCTGTCAGTATCAACACGTCATAAAATACATAATGGAATGGATGATAAAATGTAGGTAAGTACATACTAAGTATGTGAGTACAACTCATGATAAATTGTAAATATATTTTGTAAACGTAAGAAATAGGTAAGATAAGAAAAATGCTTTCACTTTACTTAGTGCAATTTCGTTTCATCACAAGAATAATATATCTCTTTGGTAACGCAATATTTCATAGTAATGTACGCAAAATCACAGTAAAAACATCAAATAATTTTCTGAAAGAATGTAAAGGGTGCGAACGAAACTAGTCTCTATCCTAGTAGTAATAAGGGCTAATTATATTTATAATAACAGAAATAAGTCTTATTTTAAATTTATTCACCCATCAGAATTTGTAAAATTAATTGCAACTATGTAAGATTTCAACAAAACATTACCTACGCACGTACTTGCAATGTTTTATTGCTCTAAAAGTAGAGGTAAATGTCAAACCTTTTCGTTAATTAAAGTAAGAAGTAATAAAGACTCAGGTCTCAGACAATAAGGTATAGGAACAAATAATGGTTAAAGTTCGGCCGTAACATTTACTTGGTATATTGTTACGGACGCATTTAACGCACACATACACACGCCTGCAATCCCCGGTCCAGACGAGCCCGCTTAGAGAGAGATAGCACACTCGCGCCATGTGTTAGAAGGGTGTGACCGATATATCGATGGGGATTTGAGCGGGGAACGTTCGAAACTGAATTTCAAAATTTTAAGTCTTTTTTTAATATCTTGGTCAATTTTCTTTAAAAGGTGTAGGTATATCCTATTTACAATATTATTATGGATTATTTCGATTGTATCCGTGGCAGTTGTTAGATATGTTTTAGATAGTTACGTACATATCTTTTTTAATTGTCGAATTCAATAGATGGAAAAAAACAACATTTTACTAACCTATATAATATAATATATTAAATTGATAGAATAACAGTTTAGTTGTAACTGTAGCGCGAATCGTGTGATATTGACCTTCCGAGCGATGACGTCATTCGCGACCTACCTGCAGCTTCCAATGCGCGTGTGTGCGTGAACCAGACCCTGAAAGTCCTGTGTGTGCGTAGTTCCGTTTCGCAGACATTAAACTCTACATAAAACGTGCATGTGTGCGTTGTCTCCACGTTTACAATATGCAACAGGCTTTCTGTATGGTAATCATTGATTTTGGTTTACTTATTTTTATACAATAGAAATAAGGAAACTGTGGCTATAATGTCACCATATGAAATAGAGCGAATGGAAACTGTATTTTATGCTTCTTTTGGAAATAAATTCTGTAAGTAAATCTGAGAAGTAAATATACAAAATATCGTATAGATATGTGAGGTTTAAAATTATTTTACAAATTTCTATGTGGATTATGAAGAAGTGAAATTATTAATGTGATCATTCATCATTGTGACATTATAGTAGGTATATAATTGTGTAGCTTTATTTGTTTAGCAAATGCTTGTATTTCTTTAAATTCACTCATATGATTGAAAATATCAGAGGCTGGCCTAGCATAATATTATTATTGCATTGTAAACTACGTCTGGAGGATAGTGTCATAATATAAATTAAATTTCAGGAAAACTTACATAGATAAAATAAAAACACGGTCGAAGTTCAAAAATTTATTCACTAATAATATATTTACAATAGACTAATTTTTGACAATAACACAGTAAGTATTAGCAAGAACCTTAAACTGTCGTTATTAGCTGTAAATATAGATAAAACAGATGACTATCAAAAGTGGAATATTAGAAAAATCTAGTAAAAAAATAAAAATCTAATTACTTAACTATCTTAGAAAAAGATTAAATTGAGCAGAGCGATTTTATAACTAAGATAAAACTGCCAATTTACGATATAGTCTCGCGTTATATAAATATATTCGATTGCTTAAAATTATACTTAACTATATTGTAATGTTTGCCACTACTAATTATTATCATTTAATTAATAATAATTATATTATCACATTTAATTTCAGCCAAGCGGCTCTATTTATTTTTGTTCATAATACAATGTAAAAAATAAACTTTGTAACTAAAAAAATGTTCGTAATTTTTTACAAGATGGCGCTACTGAAATTTGTAATAGCGCCATCTGTTGGATAGATCGTTATTTAACGTGAGTATCGATAAATCTAGTTCATTAATTATTATTGTAGCAATAATTAACAACATTATAATATCATTTATGTGTACAACCTATTAGTGCTAAATAAAAACAATATCAACTTTTGTATAAAAAAACGTATTGCAACTAATTTATGGCATTTCATTTCCACAAAAAATATGGAAACACGCATTTCATAGGTTATAAAATCTTAACATAATATTATAATTATTTTAAAACATGTATTTAATGAATGTATGTATGTAATAAAAGATCTTAAAGACACTCCATTTTGCTTCTTACCGATGCGCTTTTCTTGGAAGCGATAATATTTCAAGGGAACATTTCGGATAATAAATATTTCAAAGAATTGATAATACATTACTTAAATATTTGTTTATTGTTACAGTGAAATATTTTTTAGCATAGAATATTTTTCAGAAGATCTAAACCAAGAATGGTTTACAGAAAAAGTAAGCGAGTTCTGAGAAGCATAATTTTGATAATAATTCCAAATATATCCTATGTCTATAGTAGGGATGTAACGATACATGATTTTGCCGATACGATACCGATACCGATATTTGTAGTAATGTATCGGCGATACCGATACCGATACCGATATCGATGGCTTGGTAGTTGGTAGAAAAATAAATAGTGAATTATGGATAAAAAGTTACCAACATTTAACAGAGACAACTGTTAATCGTATTCTTTTAAATAAAAATGCGAAATCAAAAAACAACAAAACCATTTATTTTAGCATTATTATTTTACGAAGTCAGTTAAACTTTAAGTAATACACATACAATCAGTACCTAATAAAAGTTTACTATTGGTAGAGTTTTTTTAGAAAACAAAGTGCGCACGCGCGGGCGGCCTCCCGCATCGTTCATTGGGCGCGGGTTTTTGAATTATTTGATATCAAAAAAATTGGTTGTTTGTAAAGTAGGTTTACGATTGAGATGTTTACGTGATAACATAATGCAGTGGCAGCGCTCGAGATGAAACGGGAGATCGGTCCGTCTCTCTCTCGTTATACCTGCGATCGCGCTCGTGAGGTTTTGGTGTGACACAAGCTTATGAACATGTCACCCGACTAAAACGATTTTAAAAACGTTATCACGTTAAAAATTAAAAAAATTCAAAATTATTTAATTCTTTCCTTTACATACCTACCTAAACAAATTTGTGATTGGAACACTCCTAGTAAGCAAATAAAATGCTTGTGTCAGGAGGTTCCGCTCTTCCTTAACACTATTACAGAAACAGAAATAAAACAATATGAATGAATACAATGCAAAAACATAAAAGAAAAAAAAGAATTTAATAAAAAAATATCGGTATCGGTTGATTTATTATCGGCGATACCGATATATCGGCTTGCCGATATATCGGCCGATATATCGGTATCTGTATCGGTATCGTTACATCCCTAGTCTATAGTTCAAAAATTCACCGCGTTTCTTAAAATGGTGTAAAATATATATAAATACATTAATAGCACAACCATTAACATTGATAGTAAATCCTAAAGCAAAGTTGGAATAATAAGATTATCTGACAACTATTTAGAAATTGTTTCAAATCCTTTCGAGGTAATTTCACCTCACATTTATATTGGTACAAAAAATTCATTTAAGTAACACAATTTTATTCTTAATTTCATTCTTATAAAACCTACATATTAAAAGGCCAATGATTTTTGATATTAATTCAATAACAACATTAGCCCACCAATCATATTACATCAGAATACGCGCCAAAA
>CAJQZN010026677.1:0-14654 GCA_907164685.1 Colias eurytheme
AGAATTATTGAGGACTCTTGTGGGTAGTTTCATGGTAATTTTGTTTGCATCTCGTAACACCTCAAGTGTGTAAACATGCCATTATTAATTAGTGATTCATCAAGTACTTGTGTTGTTAGATTGATAAAGGTCCTTGTTCTCTATCATGATAACAACCTCTTATCACATTGTTTACATACTGGATAATTTATTTATGGAGAAACCACTTGTTATAAGCTATGTATAAGGACTTTTAAAGCACTTTGTTTTTATATGTGCAAAATATAATATGGAATAAGTCTATCAATATAAAGAAAAATCTTTTAGCTGTAATGACAATATATACACTAAGTATATCTTTTAGCTATAATTTAAACAATTAAACAATTTATTTATTTTTGTTAACATGGTCACAAGCATTTGGATTGGAATAATGACTTGGATATTTGTGTTAATGATACAACAGAAACATAATATAGTTAATCCAAATGTTATTTTTCACATCTCTTTAATGAAAAATAGCTGTGAGTCTATATTTGTAAAAGTATTTAAGTATTTATTCAACTTTTTAAAAGTATAACATGATTTTATTTTTTTAATTAATTTACTGCTTATGATGTAAAAAAAATATTGAATGTTAAATATAATTAGGTTGATAGCATTAAAACTTGAAATTATTGTAATAGCTTAGATGTAAAGCATAAATAGCTTGCTTGTAATTGAGATCTAAAAATTTGCTAGAACAAAAAATGCTGGCAGTATGCCATGTGAGACTGTACAGATAGTTAGATTCAAATTAACATTACAAATAGTAAATTCTGACTCATAACATGTATCATTTCATTGATATTATAATGAGACAGTATTTCACAATTATAAATTATGATGAGTATTTAGATAATGTAACAATGAAGTTCATAATAGTTTATTTAGTTTTATAGCATTCAAATGCTTTATATATGGGGAATTTAAAAAAAAATGGAAATACATTAAGCACAAGGTGGGATTCGAACTGGCATCCTTCGCCATGCCAGACCAAGGCCTAGATCTTGGGCTATCAGTGATCCCGTATGATATATAATTATGAAATTCACAGAACAGGTGATGAAATTACTGTTACTTTATAGAACTTAAAAAAAACAATTGACAATTAGTCACCACCTCTAATTATGATTATGAATATTTAATATATTTAATTAAAAGATAATTCAATGTGGTAAAAAGAAAGTACCTAGTAATTATTTTTTACTGTTATGTTGAGATATATAAGGAACTTGTTATTAAAATTTATAATGAGCATAAGTATAGAAAAAAAAAACCTATTCTATAATAAAAGAACTTTTTCTGTAGTGATTACTAACAAACATAATAAAATAAATAAACAAGATGTTACACATTATTTTCAAGTGTTCAAGAAGGAAATGCAATATCAATAGTTAAGTTTCTCTTTAATTCTGTTACCAAATTGAAATTTTAACTAAATACAAACAATGTTTAAACACGGGGAGGCATATAGAGCAGTTAATATAGAAATTGTGATCAAATTAAAACATTCTGCCAAAAGGATTCAAGCGAATTAGTCTTACACATAAAAGCATAGTCAAAGCACCAATGTTTTGCTTATCACAAATAGATTTAGAACATAGCGCATTAAAATGAAGTTAACATACCTTTGGTTGGCTAACTACTGGGCTTGATACATTATAAGCTTGATGACTTTGAGCAGGAGGGTATCCTTGGTATTGGTTTGATTGAGGATAGCCAGCACTTGCCTGAGTTGTAGCTTGGCCATACCCAGGTTGAGCTGCGGGGTACCCCCCTTGAGCATTTGGGTACCCTTGAGCAGTATTTGGCATTGAATAACCCTGACTTTGTTGTGGGTAGCCTTGACTTGGTTGACCGTAACCCTGACTCTGTTGTGGAAAGCCCTGGCTCTGCTGTGCGTAACCCTGGCTCTGTGGATACCCCTGACCAGGATAACTACTTTGTGGATACGGTTGTTGAGCATTCGGGTAGCCCTGTTGTGGCGCCGGGTAACCCATAGTGGGGAAACCCGGCATTGGCATTGGATTTCCAAATGACTGTGGTGCTCTGTTGCTAAACCCGATATTGTGTAGATACTGCGGTGGCCCCTTAAAACGAAAGCGGTGTTAAATCTCTCTCGATTCTGTTTGAATTTGTGATAAACAAAACAAGGTTACCGACCATGCATTTACACTCACGTATTAGTACTTACTTGGTATGGGTTCATTTTAAATGAATACGTTGCACAAGTCTCCAAAATCGGTACACACGTTAAATGAACACGGTAAGTACAAAAGTACTAACGCCGATATATAAAAATTAAAACACTATAAAAATAAACTTTTCGTGAACAATGAGCTGGCGAGCGATCAGAACACAAGGATTCTTGGTAGGATGTTCTATGATGACTATTGACTAATGACGCGACGCGACGCGTACGGACTACGGCCATAGGACGTAAGACTGTCACACAGTGACAGTGACAACTGACAATTTACAACAGGAAAATTATAACAATTGCTGTGATGCCAGTATGAAAAAGAAATCTTTATAAAAAATGTGTATAAATTGCATTAAATTACGATAAAATGTTTCTTGTCTTCATGTAGACTGTAGAAAATATACAACTTAACACAACACTATACAATTGTAAAATAAGGTATAGTGCCACTAATTATCAATTTTCATGTCAAGGAAATTGTAGATTAAAACAGTAATATTCTGAGTATAATAATAATTATTGTCGAGATTGAATCACTGAATTGTTATATATTATATTATCGAAGTGAAACTTCTTTAATACTTTACTTTACTTATCGGGGTTGGAAAAAAATTAGTGTAACATTTTTTCATTACGCGTGACATTTTTCCGTTACGTGCCATCTTTTTCTTATCCCTACCACGCGTGATTCGACATATTTCTGTAAAGTTGCATATAGTAAACTTTTTGAAAAATAAGGTCATAAAGAAGTTTCACTTCTTACGTGTGTACACTATATAGTACACGCATACATTTTTTTTATACTTATTTTAATTTTTTATTAAAAATACCCATTTCCAAAAATATACACATTTTTTTACAGTGTAGGTATCTGTGCTGTAATCTTGAAATTATTAGGTAACCAAGTAGGTAACCAAAGAAAAAAACATCAGGATTAAAAAAAACATGGAAGAGTGCAGCAGTGAAAAATACTTTATTAGCGAAATAACTTGAAATATTTGAGAAAGAAAATTAATAAAAGCAAGCATCTATGTAAGTAATTTATTTATTTTTTGAAAATAACTTAATAAGGTGCGTAGGTAAAGAAAATAATGTTATGAAGTTATGTCGTGGGCCAAATAAAGCTGGCGATGCGTTGAAATAGTGACTTTAATCCTCAATCACATTAGACCTTTTAATCTACAATATTGATTCAAGGAGTATAGAGTAGGCCTTTTTCACCGCAGGAGTGATATCTTTGGCTTCTTTGTCGTTGATAACGAGCCAAGTACTAGCACTTTCGCCTCGTTTGCAAGCTTCAATTAAGCCTTTAGCAGCCGACTCCACGCTGTAAAAATTACGAAATTTATTCCCAGATGTAACCTACATACATTTTAACACGTTCAGTACGGCATCGGGTCGAAAACACCTCAAGTGAACTATTCGCGCGGGCCGGAGAGAGATTTCTATTGCTATCGCATGGGCCGGGGTAGTTTACTTTAGGATTTTTTGTAGTGAGAGTGTGACAGATATATTGACTGGTATTCTGCCACTAAATAGTAACCATAAAAGGAAAAATATTGTATCGGATCTTAAAGACCTGATACGGCCTGCAAAGAAATTTTGTCCTTGCAGGACGGATATCGGATCTAAAAGACCCGATGCCTGATAACCCGATAGCCGGCCCTTGGTGACAGGTCAGTTAATTAGTGATGTGCATAATAATTAGACGTTGCGATATTGTATTGATATCTATTATTATAATTATATCTAACAAAATTTTACGATTATGATGCGGCAATGGTAGCCGTGGTTGAGATTTTTGATAGTTAGAAAAAAAAATTTTACAAAATAGAATAATTTTGGAAAATAGATTTTACATATTTATAGTGATTCCAAGAACCTTTTGATTCACCCTCGTATTGTCATAACTGTTATAATGAAGCGCATACTGTTTTTGAGGTAAAAATAAATAGATTTTTTTTAATTATATAGTCGATTCATTTGACATCACTAGCAATCATATTCACTAGTGCCGGGATCAGGTGTATAAGATCCTATAATTTTACTACTAATTTAACCTCCTTTAATGATATTTTTTTCAAAAACGGGTCTAATGTTGTTATGCAGTGATTCAATAACAATACATTTCAAGAAAGAATATTCAAAAAAGTCTTCAACTGGATGACACATTTGATTTTAATGTCAAAAGGTGTAACAGGTCCTTTCCACCTGATGCCGGCCGTAAATGAAGTTCACCAAAAGGTCTTGTAAGCCCTATGCCGGCCCAACGATAAGTAGCCAAAATCGGGCCCCGTCTTGAACGTGTTAATGTTTGATAGTTTTAATTTAATACCTACATTATTTTCAACCATTACAACATAATCAGCTATACCTAATGTGGTCACTGATTGTAAGTTAAAGTTCAGTAAGCATATTATATAACAATGTTTTGTAATATATCTGGGGAACGACAGCATATTATTTTAAGTAATTTTATTTTCGATCATATTTTTTTAAATTGATTAAGTACTGAGGATCACTCGGGCACCATAACACCATTGCTATAATATGCCGGTTAATGTGAACCGAGCATACTTCCATTGTTAATATTCGTAAGAAGAAGTCATTCAAAGAAGAAAAGATCTTTAAATAGTATATAACGCACCTTTGAATAGGAATTTGCTGCACTATATCACTAATGTGAGGGTATAGATCACTAAAACTATGTAGCTTTTGTTTAGAAATGAGACTAGTATTTGTTGCTCCGTAGCACACCGTCAGTACTTTAACGCCTGTCTTTTCATAATTTTCTTCGGCCTGAAAAAATAAAACGATGAAAATTTTGAGATCCCACAATATTATTTGTTTTGGAAAATTATTATAAACTGATCTACGGGTTTCAATGTCGACCATGTTTAAAATAATTACTATAATTAATGATAAATTAATTCCATTTCTAAAATGAAAAATACGTAACTACTTAGTTATTACAAAAACTGAACATACAAAAATGTACACATAAACTAGGGTTATGAAATATCAAAATATAATCTAACTAGCTTACCGCCCGCGGCTTCGCCCGCTTCGTCTAAAACCTAATAAATTTTATACTAAAACCTTCCTCTTGAATCACTCTATCTATTAAAAAAAACCGCATCAAAATCCGTTGCGTAGTTTGAAAGATTTAAGCATACAAAGGGACATAGGGAAATAGGGATAGAGAAAGCGACTTTGTTTTATACTATGTAGTGATGAAGAACGCTATTCTCCTTACCCCAATACAATTACTGAACTGCAATACTGCGCTTTTAGTGCCTTGATATATGGGCATATGGGGACCCTGGACTAGCCCCGCTATAGAAGATATGTTGACAATAGTTCCACCTCGTCCAGACTTGTCTTTACGCATTAACTCCCATGCTTTTAAGGTACTTGTTACGAGAGCTGTCTGAAAAAAGAGACGTTTATTAGTATTAATTCTACTGACTGTTTGGTTTGGTTGGATATTATGGGATCGGATCGTGCCGTGTGTGAAAATTGTCCTGAACTATTTATTTATTTTTTTATTTCCTTCATTCCGAGCTGCTTTGCGAGTTACGAAATCAATCGTACTAACATTATGTTATCGAATGATGCAGATAATATAATTTATTATTTCATCACTCAATTTTATTATCACTTGTCCGTATGTATAATTGATAATTTCGGGACAATTTAAAAAGATCGATTCGTGTAGAATTAGAATTCAGAACTGATACAATTTGGTTTTGATTTTGTTATTTTTTCAATGGTATTTAGCTCCCAGATTTCGTTCTTCACCTTCATTGGCTATCGTTTCTTTCATATTCTTATTTCTATAATAGCAATCCTGATTCTCGTTACAGAACGAATAACACACCATATACACAGAGGTATATAATTTATGTGAGCCTACTGGTAGTTCAAATAAATAAGAATAAATTACTTACTACATTCACTTCAATAGACTTCTTATACACCTTAGGACTATCGTTCATCACACCCGCATTGTTAATAACAAGGTCGATGTAACCGAATTGTTTCAGAACTTGATCGTATGCAGAAAAAAGTTCTTCATCATTGGTGACGTCACATTTGATGAACGAGACCCGACCAGGGTATTTAGAATTTAGCTCTTCTTCCAGTTGTTTTCCAGCATTTACATCGATGTCTGTTATTGCAATATGCTGTAAGGTATTTTAATGACTTTCTAATTAGTAATTATATTTTATACGTGCGTAATATTATAAATTGTTCTAAAGTCTAAACTAAGAGATCAAATGAATTTCAACATTCAAATAATCAGCAAATTTTTTTTAGCCGTCGAAGGCTCGACGCATTTATATTTTATAAGAAACCCTATTAAAATATTTTGGTCCTATCTAACTAGTAACTATTCTAGAAACTACTCAAGTCTAATGGTAGAAATTATCGTTTAAATGAGTTTCACTAACAAATAGTTTTATATTTATATTGAGCTCAATTATATTATCGACTTAAAAAATAGAATAAACAAAAATCGAATATTATCACCTTCACGCCTTCTTCTAGAAACAATTTTACAGAAACGGCACCTATTCCTATGGCTGCTCCCGTAATTAAAACAACTTTATCTTTCAAATTCGTCATTGTGAGGAAATAAACAACTCAGCCAACCGTTCTATGAAGAAGTAACGCACTATTTGTTATACATAAATGTAATCCCTGTTTTATAATTAATCTAATGTTCGAGATAAGGATAGGCTTGTGTTGTGATAAGTTATTTTTATGAACGAGTAAAAATAATACAGGTAAAAAACAAGATACTTAGTATCAAATTATTAGGTAGATATAAATAGGCGACTTTTACCTCAATTTTTACGTATTCAAGTGTATCTATAAAAGTTTATTCCAAAACAACCAGTCAGTAAGTATGTATTAAAAAACAGATTAATTAACAAATAAAAAGAGTTAGGTACCTAGACCTGCTTTATGGTAAACCAATATGGCTCGAAACTAAATAGTTATGTATCAATCAATATTTTGTTAATATCTAAAATGTATAAGCAGATATTGTGTAAATAACTGGGTTATATTGTAATATTATGTAATGTTTATCAATATTATCAAAAGTCAAAACTCTGTACCTACCTCGTCGACGGCGCTGACGCACCGTATCTCGAAAGATTATAATAATTACGCTAGTTTCAATAATTCATGTAAAAATGTATTACCTACACATTGTAAAGAAAAAACGCGAACAGAAAAAAGAAAATACAAAATAAATATAATAGGTAATGTTTAAAACGAGTCATGGCACTTCTTATTTTTCACAATGCGTTTTCATTAGAGCCATAACACGATTTTTGCGATGTGGCACAGGATGGGCACAGGCCCACAACGCATTTGGAACCATTTTTATTAGCTTTATTTGTATGTTTGTATGTAACCGACTCCATGGCTCGATTTTAAAATGAGTACATTTTGACGTATCAAGGATCGGTGATAATTTTGGTGATAATACAATAATTTCACGAGTATAATGGTGTTTATTTAGGTTTATTTTAACTATACTTATTGTTTCGTTTAATGATCGTTTCCGGTCTTTAAGCATTGTATGAGTATATAAATATAAGAAATTTAAACTCAATAATTACGAATGCTATCGGAGGAAATATCGAATCATAATATCATCTAAGCATAGATATCATTATGTTATCAATTCAATTGTTTTCATTATTTATGATTCATACCTATTATTGTGAGTAAATAAATCTTAATACTATTATAAAGGCGAAAGTTTGTATGGATGTATGGATGTATGGATGTTTGTTACTCTTTCACGTAAAAACTACTGAACCGATTACAATGAAATTTAGCACACATATAGAGGGTAACTTGGATTAACACATAGGATAGGTTTTATCCCGGAAATCCCACGGGAACGGGAACTATGCGGCTATTTTCCTTTGAAAATGCGGGCGAAGCCGCGGGCGGAAATCTAGTAGCTTATACTAAAGATAGATATTGCTATATTGCTAGATCTTTCTATTTGGTTTAACTGTTAAACTTAAAACATCATTAACAATAGGTATATGTATATATATTATTTATATATAAAATTCTCGTGTCACAATGTTAGTCTGCATACTCCTCCGAAACGGGTGGACCGATTCTCATGAAATTTTCTGTGCATATCGGGTAAGTCTGAGAATCGGCCAACATCTATTTTTCATATGTACCACGGGCGAAGCCGGGGCGGACCGCTAGTATATGTTTATATAATTATGTTTATATCTGCAGTATCTATAGATTTATCTGCACTTTATTCAATTCACCTTTGGCTAGTGATGGAAAACAATGTGAGTAATGACCAACCCACGCTTGGCCAATGAGATTACGGACCGTAAAGTAGTACGGGAATTCCTTTTAATTTTCTGATGGAAACTATTCTTGATATATAAAAAATGCAATTATCTGAAAAAAGTGAACACTCCTTTCATATATTTACGAAAATTAATTGCTTACCTGGGAAACTGAACCGAGTAAAATGTGTTAAAATTACGCCCTTTTTTATTGCATGAGTTTCGTTTTATAACAGCTTCTAAACACGTTTTCTAGTGTATCTTTGTTTCTATGTGTGTATCTACGTATAACCTATGGTATAACTCAAAAACTAAGCGTCGAATCGAAGTAATTTAGGGTATGCAACTTATCGATCAGTGCAAGTTTAATCAAAATCGATTCTGTAGTTTTTTTGTATACGGAATACCATATTTAAAATATGAGACTTGGCCATTTCGGGTTATGTTTTTTAACTTAGCTATATACTATATAGTTTGTTAATAGTTAAGGCTTGTAGAGTTAAGTCGTGAAGCTAGAGTTATTTGCAGGAAACGCGGCCTTAGACTTGCAAGCTGCTGTCAGACAGACTGTCGGACATTTCTTGCGGAAGTTTTCTTGCAGATGGAAATGCGGCCTTAGAATGTTAGATGCTTGGTTCTACATGAGAACCGGGATTTACCATATTATGATGTCTTATAGCAGTATTATTTCCAATAAGGGAAAGAGCCAGCGCGAGAAGACCTAGATAGCGCTGTCATTTGTCATAGGAATATGGAGCTTTGTCCTACGGAAGACGTAGATGTCATGGTGGATAAATTTTATGGTATAATTCATAGCATAATTAAAAAATGTGTCCCTGAAGTTAAGAGTTGTGGAAGTAAATATCCCCCTTGGTATTCATTTAGACTTATAAAATTACTGAATAAAAAGCATAACTTACATAAAAGAATAAAAAAATACAATAACCCTTTAGATATAATTGAATTTAAATATTTGCGAAAAGAATCAATGTTGTTAACAAAAGAATGCTACACTAATTACTTAAAAAATATTGAAAACTCTATAAAGATCCATCCCAAATATTTCTGGACACATGTCAAAAACCTGAGGAAGGGAAGTCTTTCTTATCCTTCCACCATGTCACTTGGTAATGAGTCTAGTAATAACCCAAAAGATATATGTGATCTATTTGCCAAGTATTTCTCCTCTGTCTTCAATCCTACACAACACATGGACTACAAATCTATGTCTTCACCTAATGCATCCATCGTAGCTTCTGTGCTCAGTACATTTTCAATACCAGGTCATACAATTAAAAAAGCACTACTGGCCCTGGACCCGAGCAAAGGACCAGGTCCGGACAATATCCCGCCCATATTTCTTTCGCGTTGTGCAGACGGGCTGTCCGTTCCCCTGTCACTGATTTTCAATACCTCGCTAAACAATGGTTTGTTTCCATCAGTTTGGAAACAAGCTCGAATTGTTCCCATTTTTAAGAGTGGCAATCGTGACCTCATTTCAAATTATCGCCCAATCTCCATTCTTTCTACCTTGTCAAAGGTTTTTGAGTCAATGGTTTATGATGTACTCTACAAGCATCTTCATAGTCTTCTCTCTGATTCCCAACATGGTTTCATGGCTAAAAAGTCCACAAATACAAATCTTGTCTCATATGTAAGTTACCTTATTGAGGCAGTTGATCAGGGTTACCAAGTCGACGCAATTTATACCGATTTCTCAAAGGCTTTTGACAAGGTAAACCATTCAATTTTAGCACAGAAATTGGAACTGCTTGGAGTGTCTTCCACCGTCTTGAATTGGTGCAAATCCTACTTAGATACCAGGCCATCATCTGTTGTTCTCAATGGTTGTCAATCAGAAAGTTATATTGCAACTTCAGGTATTCCTCAGGGCTCGAATTTAGGGCCCTTATTTTTCAATGTTTTCATTAATGATATGCCAGATGTGTTCAAACACTCTATTCCATACCTTTTTGCAGATGATCTCAAATTAATTCGCGTAATTCATTCAGAAACAGATCCAAATTTACTTCAATTAGATCTGGAAAAATTAAATGAGTGGTGTGTTTGTAATATGATGCTCCTTAATTGTGATAAATGCTACCACATAAAATTCACGCGCAACCGCAAGATCATAGAGTCTTCATACAATATTCACGGTTCATTGTTGCAAGAGGTTAAGGTAGTCCGCGATCTTGGAGTTTACCTTGATGCACAATTGCGTTTTACATCTCACTACGACAACATATTGGCTGCAGCATATCGATCGCTTGGCTTCATCCTACGGTGCTCCAAAGAATTCAAGGATCCCAAAACAGCGCTTGTACTTTACAACAGCTTCGTTCGTAGTCGTCTGGAGTATTGTTGTACAGTCTGGAACCCAACTTATCAAACGCATATAAATCGGATCGAGCGCTTACAAAAATTACTGGTCCGTTGTCTAGCATTCAGAACTGGAATTGGTAAAACTTGCACAAGTTATTTGGACAGGCTCAATAACTTCAAGATGTTGAGCTTAAAAACTCGACGTACAATGTTAGATATAGTTTTCTTATATAAAATAATTAATAACAGTATTGATTCTCCTGAATTATTGGGTAGAATATGTATTAATGTCCCCGCCAGGATCCCTCGATATCCCTGCGCTATACTCAGAACTCCTCCATTTCGAACAAACTTAGGGAAGCATTCCCCAATAGTTAGACTTACCCATGAGTACAACGTTGTTGCAGCAAAGTCGCGTGAAATTGATATATTTCACAATTCACTTGCGGTATTCAAGCGTATTCTTAACAATAATTTCAATGAAACATGTCAGCACAATAAATAAAGTGTAAATATGTAATAATAATAATAGTAGTCAGCATTAGTTTTTTAATAAGCAATATTAGTAAAAACGATATTATTGCAAATTTTGTTTTGGATCTACTTTGGATGCAGCATTTAAATTATTATTTAACTTTTTTTGGTGTATAATTGCAAACATTCCTGCATCAGAAATTGTAATTAATTTTTTTCATTTTTTCATTAAACTAACTATTGTTATCCGTTTAAATATACGATTGTTGTAATTTCCTATAAGTAAAGAAACATATATTGTATATACGATAAGCAATTTTAGTATTAAGAGTTTTTAAATTATGTTTTCTTTGTTGGAAATTCTTAATAAAAATAAAAATAAAATAAAATAGGAACTAACAACTTTTTCAGAGTGCAAACCCTATAGTCGCATCTTTGGAACATTTTACATGAAAATATTTTGGTGGGATACCTATTTATTATTTTAGGTTAGTAGGGCGGTACGATGTTCAGAAGGGCAACAAATTGTAATTAATTTAAATTTAAACATCCTCGTTGTTAAAAAGATTTGCGTGACTAATGCATGTATTTTTTTCCTCATTGATATTGATTAGTGTTGTGATGATAAAACAATTATACTTAGAATGAAAAATAAAATCATAAAAATGCTCCCTTAAACATTGAATAATGTTTAACTAATAATACAATTTATATTAAGGCAGAAAAGATTAAGAAGACTTCATGAGTATTTGTAATATCACTTTTATCTCGGAAACTATAAGAGATATAGGTATAAGAAACTGAAATTTGGCAATCTAACAGATCTCGTTTCTGTAAAACTATAAACATGTCTACTTTTTAAAATTTCAGAAGACTACCGTTGTGACTACCGTACATTTTTTTACCACCCTATAATTATAATAAAATAAATAAGCTGGCAGTTGGCACCAAACAGTTAGGTACTAGTAGTGCCTACATAATATAACTCATAATATTACCTCCTTGACCGGACGAAGCTACAGGCAAGAGCTAGTATAAGATTAACGTATCACATAGCCTGATTATCAGCTATTAGATAAATTTTAAAATAGGGATACATTTATATAAAGCAAGTGCCTATTAAATTATTTATTTACACTGGTGTTTATTGAGGAAAAATGTCGTACGATTTGAAAGATAAAGTTGTTTTTCTTACGGGAGGAGCGATCGGAATAGGCGCAGAATCTGTAAAATTATTTCTTGAAGAAGGAGTGAAGGTAATTCTGTGTATTTTTTGGTATAATATGTGGAACATAGAAGAAACATGTTAGTAGGTACAAATATTTTCCTCTCTGCAGTTGCTCTGTTTTATAGTCGTATGTCGAATAAAATATTTTTAAAATGAAAAATCATTAAAAGCTGAACATTTTTCAACTGACTTCAAAAGCAAAGAGGTTCTTAATTCATCTGTATTTTTGTTTTCTATTCCTCGACTGGTGAACTGATTTTGATGATACTTTTTTTAATTTATAAACAAGTATCTTCCGGTTGGTCCAATTAATTTTGCCTAGACTTTCTGTGTCAGTGTTCAAAGAAGATTAAACAATAATAATTGTCATTCATATCGATTTTAATATAACGCCATCTATCAGAATTTATATTTATATAAATTTCGGAGTAATTGAAATGCACATTATACCGGATCTTCCCGTCAGAATGAAACATTACAAGTGTGTAAATAATTACAATTTTGTTTCTAAGCTTCCTTATTTTTTTTGGAAAAAAAATATTATTCATATTATTTGTAATTAAACATTATATAATTCGTATTCAAAATATCTTACAGCACATTGCAGTAACAGATATCGACGAAAATGCTGGAAAACAACTAGAAGATGAACTAAATTCTACATATCCCGGTCGAATCTCGTTCATCAAATGTGACGTCACCAAAGATGAAGAACTTTTTGCAGCATACGATCAAGTTCTGAAAGAAAATGAATACATAGACCTTGTTATTAACAATGCAGCTTTGATGAACGATAGTCCTAAGGTTTACAAAAAGGCGATTGAAGTGAATGTGGTAAGCTTCTTTATACCTATACTGACCTATCACAAAGCTTATATTTGTACACTTTGCTGGAAGTCTAAGGGCTACTGCACACTGAGTACACAGGCCACCAGCCACAAAACGCCGCCACCGGCATATTTCCTGCACTTTTCATACATTTTATATGGACTCGCTGCACACTGTTGACGCCTGTGGCGGCCACGCGCTACACGCTTCTAGCTTCTCGTGGCGGCGTTTGTGGCTGTGGCCCGTGGCTCGTGTGCGGCGACGGTAATACGTAGATAGTAGTATATTATGGATTGTTAAAAGAGAAAAATTATACCTACTTACAAAGAAGACGATGGCCAACGTAGGTTAGCGAAGGTCGGGAATTATTTCAAATTAACGTTCATGTTCAATGTTTTTGGGTGCGATTATTCGCGAAAATATGCTGAATATTCGTAGGAATAACTTTAAGGCTAGTATTTTTTGTAAAAAAAAAAAATTAGGTTTGAGACGGTGACCTATCAATTTAAAATCTTTAATTTAATACTGGCTACTAGATCTATCTCTCTATATTTTATACTCAGCATTATTGAGCTAAAACATTTTCCTGTAATTATCAGTATTGCACACAGTCACGTCTTACCTCTATGATTGTGTTTCTAAAATATATTATCAAACGATAAAGTTCGTTACTACGGTAGATTTTATACTTCCTTCAATGATCAATCCTTGTATTGTTTTGTACTGGGACACCACGTAAAGTCAATCTATTGTATTGGTTTCAAATAATTTCAATCTTTGGAAATAGTTTAACGTGATTTAATGAGACTTCACGAAGAAGGAAATATTCCATAAAATATTTGCCTACCGAATACCTATTAGTTAGTCATTGTTACACCTTTATTAGCATCACGAAATACTTGTATTTTCAGACAGCTCTCGTAACGAGTACCTTAAAAGCATGGGAGTTTATGCGTAAAGACAAGTCTGGACGAGGTGGAAGTATTGTCAACATATCTTCTATAGCGGGGCTAGTACAAGCTCCTTTTATGCCTGTATATCACGCTACTAAGAGCGCAGTTATACAATTCAGCAATTGCCTTGGGGTAAGAAGAATTGTAGTCTTTAGACAATTTTTTTAAAATACTTGTTTAAAAAATGTTGTCCTCCTAGTTCTAGTTTATTGAAGGTAATAGATCAGTTTAAAATAAGTACTACTAAGAGGACAATTAGTGGCATCATCGAATTAAAT
>CAJQZN010026686.1:0-12084 GCA_907164685.1 Colias eurytheme
CCCCCCCTGTCGTAGTTCTGAAAATATCCGCAATTACACATGGCGCTGCTGTCACACCCGATCAATATGCTCACAGTAAACATTTTAACACGCAATACATTTAAATTTCTCTGGACTATTACTATATTAGACCGTACTCGTGAGTCGTGACATAGGTACAGGCCCCATTTACTCTTTACCGTTAAAAACAAAATATGCAAATTACAATTGAGAACAAGCCCCCCACTTAACATCGTTCTTATCTTATTTATTTACTCGACCCAACCCACAACAGCAGTTTTTATCAAAACAATGCAGGACAATGACTTAAGAACGTAATTATACAAAGTCCGAGCGCTATCTCGCACAAAATGTTCTAAGGAGGATAATTGATTTATTTGATTGACCGTATGTTCTTACATGCATGACTCGTACGATTGAATTGTTGACACATAAGTGATCGTAAATTTCTCAATATTGTCTCAATTGAAACGAGAGATAGCATTATGATTGAACAATGACTATAAAACAGCTAATTAGGCATTGCATCTTTGTGTACCTAAATCAAATAACTCCTCACAACTCACAATGTAGTTGCAGTATGGACTGCTGCAAAATGTTTTCTCTACCATTATTAAACAGCTGTTTGTATTACAATAACTAAATCAGCTGGTTAGTAATCATTTATGATGACCTCGTTATCGATACACTGTACACATTGGAAAGAGGGGACTCTTTGATCAAACCATAGATTTTGTAGGACAAATATTTTTTCGAATAATTTAGATTACTTATTATAATTTATATTGAGATTCAACAAAAAAAAAATCAGTTCTGGTAATAAATATTTGATAACCATCAAATAAAAACATTTTATCCTTGTTACCTCTGTTAGCTACCACAATCCAGAGTTACAAGAAATTATTGGGCGTCTCATCAAAATAAAGCTACTCACGGAAAATTAGCTTGATAGTAGATAATCAAGTGCGAAAATGGGCGGTGGATCCTGAACTATTTTGTTTTATTGATTGAATTCGCAAATTTCAGAAAATACAAGACCGATTTCAAAAAAATATTCCTTGAGTGTGTTGAGTGATTGTAAAAAAAAAGAAAAGTTCGATGAAAATAAATAGAAATCACTGCAAACTTACGACAATTTCTTTGTCAGGTTAAATTTACTTTTCATTTTTGGCATAAGTTGACTGTGACTACGAAAGCTGTTGTTCAACATTCTGTAGGAATAATAGATATTATTTCTCTATGTTCAGGAAAATAATATAACTAAAAAGATAGTTATCAACAAAATGGGTTTCTTGGAAGCTGTAAACAATTCTATAAATTATTGTTATACATTTAAATGTAATTACTTATGTACGCAACTCGCCACGATAGCCCCTTGCCGAGGTTACACGATGAAGCGAGGCTAAGTGCTTATCAGCTTCATATCCATATTGTTAAAGAAATTCTATTGAAAATTAAATCAGACGATTAATTTATAGAAAACCAGAACAAACTATCCGCGATATTATACAGTAGAAGATAATATAGTCTATTTAAAAATTACCAATAATGCGCCACCTAGTAGGAAAATTTACGAAGAAAATTAGCGCCAATTTTATCTTTGCTTTGTCTTTGTTTTATTTCCATAAGTCATTACAAGCTTAGCTATTTCCTCGTATAGCTCATCATCAAGTGACACGTCTGTACGTTTGCTTATCCCATCAAATCTGGGCTGAATAAATAAATAATTAATTTAAATATTGAGTATATCAGTTCCCTGATTACTTTGGCTTCTCCTTGACACCCGGCACGCGTGTACTAATTTTTTATTATTATTTACCACGTTCCCTAATTGTGATTTTTTATATCAATTATGATGTTATACTGTGCCCCGCTAGTGCGTTTAAACAAAGATACAAACAAACTCCTCAGTTTAATTTATTATGTATTATCAAATTAAGTATAGAATAAGTATAAAGTAGGTATAAACCGTTCAGATCTAAAGACTGCTAAAGACATGCCAAGCATGTTATGTAGAGACTCTCTATCTACTTAAAAAAAGGCATTTTAAGATTTAAGCATACAATAGGGACAGAGAAAGTGACTTTTTTATACTATGTCGTGATTGATGTTTTATAAGTATGTATGTCTGGTCCTGAGTGAATATTCCGCTTGGTGTTCACATACTATACCTCCGTAGGGCTTCTAGCTAAATTTATCATACGCATTGCCTCTATTTCTAAAATAATTCACAAAAACATGTTATATTATGAAATAAAAGTTATGAATTAAAAAATAATACATTTATCGTGTACTAATCGAGATATTACATAACACATCAGCACAATGTCACGCGGTGTAACATGCAGCCGCTGAATCACATCAGATTCCTTCTAAATTCCAGAAACTGTTTACTCGTAAAAACAAGCGAGCTTATCAATCGTTAACAAATACAATTGACCAATTGACAAATCAAATAAAATTTCTAATTAATGCTACAGCGAAATATTTTTGTTTTTCTTCCGTCTGGTTTTACAATGCTACAATTAATTTTCAATATCGATGAAAATTATCTTAGACAATCTATACATATAATAAATCTGTAGAAGGGTCATTTCTGTACATTGAAAATATTGAAAAAATAAGTAGCAGGGGGTGTTACTGGATCGATACCAAACCCAAATATTATGTGATTAAAAAAATTTTTGTCTGTCTGTCTGTACGTGAAGACATCACGTGAAAAATACCGGTTCGATTTCGATGAAACTTGGTAGAATTATACCTTATTATCCTGGGCGTAAAATAGGATACTTTTTATCCTGGAAAAATACGTAGAAAAAAAATTAATCTTAATTTTTCAGTTTTATCCATAGACGTTGTTCTGTAGAACCGCGAACACGTTGCGTATTATTATAGGCCTAGCCGTATTTGGGTCCAATAGATATTTATAAGATGTCATTGTCAGAGTTACTCAAAATGGAGAAATAAACCATCCACGCGAAGACCGACATCCGCGCGGACGGAGTCGCGGGCGGAAGCTAGTATGGCATATTAGTTAAAACATATTTAAAATAGTTGTACATACTTGGTAATTAAGTACTAAATAAAGTATACCTATATAGGTAGGTACATTATTTAGAATACATGAAATATTTTTGCTTATCAATCCAGACTAGAGAATTTTTTATGTATATCAGTAGGTATAAAATAGGCTTTTGTATCGCATAAGACTCGATTTTTTGGTTGCATTTTTTTCACGATATCACACACGATAGCCAAATCGAAAATATAAAAAAAAATTGGTTGTCTGTAAAGTCTGTTTACTGACGATAGTTGAACGTGACAACGTCCGATTGTGCTTCTATGTCGCTCGTTCCGCGCTCTCGCTTGCACTTCTAGCCATGGAACTCCTCAGAGCGAGGTAACGCCGCATGAGTCATGTTTTTTCGTGCGTGCAGGCGGCTCTATCGAATTATAAGACGTTGTCACGTCAAAAAAAATAAATAAAAAAAACTAGATCCAATCACAGTTTTAAAAACTATTATTGCTTATTTGCTCGATACTGCAATCAAAAGTTTAAATGGCTTTCCTATACTACACTGCTTAGATCATTATGATCTGAGCTACACTATGATACAACTATATAATACACATACATATATATATAGGTAAACCAGAATCTGATGGCAATTAGGGAAATCAAAATTTTGAGTGTGCAACCCTAGGGAAAATGGACTGAACGATCTTGATACTGCTTATTTTTTAGTTTGTTCTCAATATCATTAGTCACATTACATAAGTGGACAATACTGTACTTAATAATGAGATATCCACTTAATATTATGTGGGTACGTACATACTTACATGTATAATATACATATTACTTTTATACAGGTAATACATATTATTATTTACACAATATACCTATATTTGTATGTTCATTATCATTATGTCATGTAAAAATATCGATGTTATATCGATAGAAAACTAGACTGCTTATAATTTTTTATAAAATAAAATAAAAATAAAATAAAACTATGTTTATTTTCGTAAGTATAAACAAATACACACATTATAAAATTGACTTGGACAGCTTGGACTTGACGAATAGCCGTATTGGAAACTCCTGTAATAAGTTTTCATAAAATTATGTTGTAATCAACAAACAATACTATAGTTACGTACTTATAATATTTTTAATTTAAAGTATCAAAACGGGTAAGTCCAATTTACCAATAAGATCTTAAAAATTGAAAATTGTGATGTGTTTGAACCTTCTTCATCGAATGTTTTTCTATACACATTATAAACAACACCTCTTGCTTGTGATCGCAGCGGCTTTTTCGACATTTTCGAAGATTTTTTAGACAAAATCCTAAAATTTATTTATCAACTGCAAAAAAGACAAATAATTTGGCAACCAATTTGATAGTTGTCAAATAAGTTGCCACATGAAAATCTTTTATTTCTTAAATATAAATATGCCATCAGATTCTGGTAGACCTATACCTATCTACATTGCTATTAGATTTTCAAAAATTCATAAGGAAAATTGTTTTCTCGTATTCAACCCAGAAAACAATTTTCCTTATGAATAATTTGTCAAACTATTTACTTAAAATATTGACATATTCTGGCTATCATGGAAGACAATTTACTTTCTGGGGAATTCTATTCGTTATTTTATCAGTCTGAATATGTATTTACTAGCTGTGCCCGCGACTTCGTCCGCGTGGAATAGTGACTGCATAGTAGGTAGTTACTACTTAACTTTTATTGAATAACCATAAATAAGTACTACCATAAATAATTAAACGAACTGTTAGTAAAATTTATTACTAAACTGAGCTAAAAAATAAAAATAAATACCTTCCTTGTATGGATGTTTTTGACAATACAGTGTAAACTCTATATAACGTCACTTAAGGGACCGTGCATTTTTCGACGTTATAGAGAGTGGTCGTTAAATAGAGAGAAAGGGAAAATTGCATGATTGGTCCCGAGACAGGAATATTATTTTGACATTGCCTACGAAACATGTGTCAACATGTCTTCATATTGAGGTTTCTTCAATTTTTTGGCAGATCGTCCTTCTTCTACGGCATGCAGAATTTTTTCTTTATTTTTCTACGACTGCATTTCTGAGAATCTTCGGTATGTCAGTAAAAAAGAATGTACACAACTACATTTTCATTGATTTCGGCAACTTAGTCAGTACTTCCTAGTCCTAGTTCCTAGTGTTAATGTCTTATTGTGGTCGTTAATTAGAGTGAGCGTGATGCTATATGGAGTGTATTATTGTAAAGACAACAATATAAACCAACCAAAGTTGAGAAATCTTGACGTTATACGGAGTTTGACGTTAAATGGAGTGTCGTTATATAGAGTTTACACTGTATATATAACCGTTTCTACGAAAAATCTATTTTTTCATTCGTTGATCTCAAAAATAAAAATTCCAATCACCAGAACGACAGGAAATTTTAATAATTTATTTTTAATTGTGTTTTGCACAATTTTGTTAAATTACGACTGGATGAAAATTTTGTTCGTGGTCGTCGTCGTCGTTGGTAAGGTGAACAAATCCTTATCAAAACATCATACGCTTAAGACAATAATTAGTATCGATAGCGGATTCTATTCCTTTGCGTTTTGACGTTTGTCTCAGCGCTCAGATCTTTCCTGTCTCACGCCGTAGTAACTAAATCGTTTAGACCGTGCAATAAAAATTAAATAAAAAAAAAACTCAACGCAACGAAGAAAAGTGCATAGAAAAAGGAAAAAATGTTGTGTGGTTTTATGAAACCACGGTAAAAGTGAAACTTAGGCACAAAATTATCGTATTTGTACGATAATGACTCCGAACACTGCTTTATATACTATATACTTTTATATACTATATATATATACTCGGCAGCCGACCGTCACGCGACATGCGCTACACAGACCAAAAAGTTTGAGACGATGTAATAAAAGTTTCACTAATTTTACAAACTTCCCGAAGATCTTTAAAAATAAATACCATTTTAAATATTTATAAAAATAAAAAAACAAAGTCATCGGGGCTGCCATACCATCATTATCATATCATATACAATTATATTTTTTTTATAATGGTACTTAATTTTAAAGATCGTCGGGAAGTTTGTAAAATTATTATTTATTCCTTTTCCTTCGTTGCGTTGGGTTTTTCTTTTTCATTTTTAAATTTTTAACTTCGGTTTCTTATTTTCATGTGATATTTTCAAGTGAGCGAGACCTACCTCTACCTCCATATTACATTCCTACATCATATTGATATCTATAAGTTTGTTGCTCCTTGACATCTTTTAAGTTGGGCCGTAACCGTGCACAAATTGTAATGGATCACAGTGGCAAAAGAAGTGGTATCTTTAGGAAAAAAAATTGCCAAGAGCCAGGCCTATGTGGCTTTGAGTAGAGTTCAAAATTTCCAGGGTGTGGCTATCCTCTCGCTCCCATATCCCCCTCTTCTTTCACAGACTTTCAACCCTTCTCTTTCCACACCTAGTAAATGGCAGAACCGATTTTGATGTAAACCATATTATCTAATTATACCTATATGTACACGTCATATCCTGTCGTTTGATGCTCCATTTGGTTTATTTATCTAACCACTGTCACCCCTAAAGTGCCCTATATGTAATAAACGGATGAACCGATTTCGATAAAACACGTTGCTCTTTTATATTTTGATATGCCGCTTGAGTATATTATTTGACCACATTCGATTATTGTTCATTCCCACTTTCACCGCTGTAATCTAATAAATGGATAAACCGAATTGGATAAAAATATAACTAATATTTTTTCCCACATTCCCACTTTTACCTCTATATACCTAGGTATAATAAATGGATGAACCGATTTTGATACACTTTATCTAAGAACCAGCGTCGGAAAATATGCTGCCTAACACGCATCTAATTCGTATTACCTGTTAGCGAGCTACGGTGGCACAAACAGACAAACATAGCGGTCAAACACTTATCACCCATCTTTTTGATGGTTAAAAATGGTTAAAAGGGGTTAAAAATATAATACGACATAATTTAAAGGACATTTTATGTATAAAATTTACCTAGAAGTAAGCATAATTCTAATTTGACCCCTTCCCCCCTACTACCTCAGCTTACCCCCCCCACCCTTGGGGACTTTCGATATGATCACCTGGACATTTATAAGGAATAATTACTGTAGCGTATAACAGATAACTTACGTTTTATCGTTCGCCGTGAATACTTAAATGGTCATAACTTTTTTATTTACAAACCGATTAACATGAAATAAACACTTAATGTTAAATGAAGATTACCACAATATATTAGTGAAAACCGCATCTAAATCGGATAAGCCGTTTCTGAGATTAGCGTGCACAAACATACAGACAAACAGACAAAAAAAATTATAACTACAGTTTTGGGTTTGAGATCGATTTAATAATAACCCCTGCTATTTTTTTTACATATTTTCATTGTACAGACATCACTTTTCTAGAATTTTATTATAATATGTATTGAATATTGATTGACCACGCGCAAGGTTACTAATTTCCACTACATCCTCACGCAAATCGTCAATTTTTATGAACATTGAATCTGTAAATAAAAAAAAATCAAAAGATAAGTGTACCTAATTTTAATAAAAAGCTACTAACAAATAAAGTTTTATCAAGAACTAAAGTGACTTTCTTTGGGCGTATAATATAGTCTTGTAAAAGTTATACATGATAAAAATAAAATTTCATCATTTTCTTATTTTGTCATAACTTTAACTAATTAAAAACATGAGTCTAACTATATAATTATAATAAACAATAAATATAAAAGCTACAACTTACCTTTTGTGGGAACGCAAGAAGGCGAAAATTAAAAAAAAGCCGAAGATTTTTAAAAATGTAACCAATGAACACAATCACTGTTATCTACTATTACCCAAAGAGAATACAAATACTACGTCTATTACCTATATAACTGTAACTAACATCAAATAATAAACATCTACCCTCACTTATAAAAATTTAGTATATTCACATGAAATATAAGCGCACCTGAAATTTACTCTGGGAAGATATGAATTATTTATTTAACTTTAAAAAAAAACAATCTCACCAACATCATAATATTTAAATTATGAATTTCCAAGGAGCGTTAATATTATGTAAATTGATTTAATTTTAATGAAATCTCATAGATGGCGCTGTTTTAAATTTGTCTTTATACTACTAAGATTCATTATACTGTTTCTCTACCAAAATTACTTAAATGATGTAGTTTTTATAGTGTAAAGGTAGACAATAGCATGGCTTACTCAAAAACAACATTTAAACATGAGTCTTTATATTGTACGCTGTCGTAGTACACGGAATACGTAAGAAAAATAAAGGTTCACAGCTCCTCCCCCGAAGGTGATAGCATGATAATATGTATATAACAGCCTGACCCGACCTGTTAGTAATATTCATGCAAAATTTGAAGTAAATCCGTGCAGTACTTTCTGAGATTAGCCTGGACAAACATACAGACAAACAGACAAACAGACAAACCGACAAACAGACAAACAGACAAAAATTCTAAAAACTATGTTTTTGGCTTCTATATCGATTATAGATCATGGATTATGTATTCTTTAAAAAAAATATTCAATGTACAGTTTTGACTTTCCTACGATTTTATTATATGTATAGATATCTCGCTAGCATTTGTTTTATATAAACGGTAACTTATTATATAATTGATAATATATTTATTATATTTATTTCCATAGTGATAAACTGGAAAGCTTTCGATAGTTTTATACAATTATACTTCAATTATAATTCTTACCATTTTTGCACGCCTCATAAGCGAAGCGTTGAGGTGGGTACTACTGTCACTTCGCGCAAAACATCTGATTTTTCAAACTTAAAATGTCTTTATGTATCATACATTGCACTTGTAAGATAATACATACACACACATATTAAGAAAAAACACTATTTTTAACGTTCATGATATTTTTGATGTCATTTTTGTTATTTAAACTAGTTAAAAAACAGTTTAAAAAAGTTCTGTCTTGGACGTCCGTGTGTCTGTATGTGCGGATCCTTTTTCTTGTTAACACGATAGCGACCGAAATACTTTACTAATCGAGTCTTTTTTTTTCTCTTACGCTTGAGTATGCTCAGGAATAGAACCCTTTCATTTTTCAGGGTCTGATTCGATGTGGTTTAATTGTTATTAAATAAACAAAAATAATAATTAATAAATAATTTATTAAAAACAAATTATGAGGCGTGGACTTTTGGATTTTCCAAATTATTTTCAGGTTATTATTATAGATATTATTAAGTAGCATTGCGTGCTTTTCTTATGAAAACAGATGTTAACTTTGTATGTAAATGCATTCCAATTTATTTTTTTGGTCAGTTTTTCCTTTGATAACATTAAAAAGTAACTAACCAATTGATAAAATATTGGTACTTATATGATGTTTAGCCCAGTTTTTGCAATAATAGAAGACAGTTATGCAACACATAATATGAATAAGGTGAATATTCACACAGAGCGAGCAGCCTCGAAGCATTTTCCGCGCAAAGCAGCTCGATCCATGTGGACGCGGCCGATGGAAGCTACGGCACACGAGTTTTCCTCGGTTGGCTATCCAAGTCAAGTCGAGTTACATCGCGCAGCAATTGCTTCAAGCGGCTCTCGCACTGTGTGGGCTCGCCTAATGACAAACGTCGCAAATAAGAATGGATTAGAAGGGACACAAGGAGACAAGACTTATCTAAAAGTAGGAGACCGTAAATCGACAGTAAATGTAATGTTCTATCTATATTCTATATGGTATTTCCATGAGTAGTACGTAGGTACATGCGCGGCGGCGATTTTCGCGGTTTACACCACTTAGTCATAATCGCACATATTATGAAACATTAATACTATACCGATAACTTATTAATTATACACCTAACAGGTTTCAAGGCAACACAGTAGAGTGTAAACAAACCGTTTAGTAAACATTGGCACGTGCGACGATGACAAAATCACCACGTGTTAATTGTAAACAAAATAATACTTAGCGTTGATCAAATGCAGGTTGCTATTCATACAGCCTAGTTTAAATGCAGTCACAGAAAATATTAATAATCACGATTTAATTCTCTAATTGGAACTAAGTATCTACACTGCAAATTGACAATTCATTAATTCTACATAGGCTCGTTAAGTTCCTCTAAAGTTTATCAATATCTGCATAGTATTATATTATCTGTGCCTGTATCATGGAACAATAGATACGAAAAGAGAATCCCACTATGAATCATATTCATTTATATAACAGTAGACGGAGCGTATCCACATCCACAAGGAGGGCCATTACGTTTACGAGGCGAGGACACGTTCATGTGGATAACGCGTGCGCACCATGTATGACCCACGCTCAAAATGCATGCGCCCGACCGCCGCGGCCGAGGAGCTTGAAAATTATGGAATGAAATATTAATTGTCTGTGCAGTGCAGGCTGTATAGCTTTGACTTTTGAGTCTTTGCCTGTAATTAGATGGGTTATGTAAACAATTAAAACAATTTGAAATTATTCCTTTCCGCTTTTTGTGTTTTTTTGCATTGCACACACATAATTGTTACCTATTTGCTTAAATCATATCAAATATTTTTAAATTTGAACCAATGCTTCTGCTATATACGATTTACCAAGGTATTCGTATTTCGTAGATATTAAATTAGATAAGTAAATGCCAAAAGTATAATGTTAACTAGGTATCAAATTTTGAATATAACTTAGATGAATATAATTTGAAATGAATGAAATGAAATGAATAAATACCTATAAAAGAAAATATAAAATGTACCCTACCAATATTCATTTTGGAATAACTATAGATACTTTATACCATAGACTTATAAATTATTAATTACCTATGATTACTTCATAAAAATGCAATCAACATTTTCCTCATATTAATTAGCTCAGTACATAAGTATTTGTATGTTGTTATAACCTATTATCTAGGTGGGCCAACCTGAATTTTAAAATCAATGCAATGTATATTTGATAAATGCGTCAATATAAATAGGTAAGTCACGTTGCGAACCATACGATTTATCGGAATAGACAAAATATTCAGTGTATATTTTCCTCATTTTACATTATATTTACTGGGTACTTACTGGTTTTCTTTCATGGAGATCACTAATGGTTATATATCTGTGATGTAGATAGAGATTTCTTAAATTCATGTATAATTCATATTTGATCCTCGACTTAATGAAAACTGAATGGAAAAAAATTATATCAATAGTTTTGTATCTGAGATGTAAATGTGCACATTTTCTATGAGATAAGATGATAGTAGATGAAAATATTTCATTGATGAGAATGTAGATATGGGTAAGTATGGTATTGGAGTATTCGATGGCAACCCAAATGTCATAAATTGTTACTGTTTATAATTATTATTAAAATTCATAACTAGGTATACGCAATCGGCAATCACCCTGAATTACGTAAGTAAAATAAAACAAATATAATTATAATTCATAATTAGAGACTGAATTTTGGCGACACTCTGTTAAAGATAAATGGCCTACCAGTCTCCACAATTGTAAGAAAAGTTGCTGCTCTACGAAAACGAAGTTTACACTTTACATCTCGGGCACAAATAATTCATTTTTATCGTAATAATAACTTAATTGGTATCGTTTTAAACAACAATAATGTCAGCGATAAGTCGGGCGGTTGGTGTGGGCACACATCGACCATATTTGTCGAGCACAATAAAAATTCGCGGATCCGATTGGATGAGAATTGAGACAACCCTCGGGAGGTCACTGGAGTGATAACCTCTTCGCGACAGCATCATAGACCTCCGACACTGTCAGACGCAAGTCAGAACATCAGCCTTCTGCGATGCGCATAGTCTATAAAGGTGACTGCCGCACACGAACGAAACAGTTCGCCTTCGATCTTCGTCGACGATGTTTATCTTATTATAACGCGAACAATATATTTCAATAACAAAGACCTTGCCGGCGATGAAACAGTTTAAACAAACTAAAGTGTGAACTGAAAACGTAAATTTTCAAA